>PVJX010007481.1:0-70866 GCA_004027295.1 Dolichotis patagonum
ACCATATAGTCTCCCTAATATGAGATTTGATAAGAGTATATAAGACTTTATGGTAAGCATGAGTCCCCATCTCATAGCTTCGAAGTCTTTCAAAGTTTTAAATCATCAGTTGGAATGGTGTTATCCTGTTTTGTTTGACTATATCATACTTGATGATATGAATAGCTGTTCTGAAGAAAACAAAACATTATGACAGCTACTGCTGATTTAATATTATCCTTCTTAGAAATCCTACCATGCCTTTTTTGTTCTACTACCGTTGGTTCTATCTATCACATTGTGTCTTATTGGAATTTGAATATGTGTGATAGTTCAAACAAATTCTTTTCATTTTTTATCAAAAATGAGATATTATAGTACCCATTGATCATTTTCTGTTATTCGGTTCAGAAAGCCCTGTAATTCTTTCACTCTATGCATGGTTTTATACTATTGTGTTATGTTTGATATTATTGTATTTGAAACTATGCTCAACTAGCAGAGTAAGAGATATGGTGTTAGCTACTGTTGATGTCCAGTTGACTTAATGTAAAGTACTGTGTTGCCTATGTTGTCCTGATCTGCTCTGTACTGCCCCCTTTTGTTTTATTCTCTTTCCAAAAAAAAAAAAAAAAGATGCAACTCTCATGATGGAGAAATCTAAGAACAGCTAGCTAGCTATAAGCTCATATTTTATGAGTTGAATTGTGATAATTGAATGTAAAAGAATGAAAGAATGCTGTGGCACTGAGTATTTTAATACATATTAAGTGGTTTGGTGTTCACAGGACAAAGAATTAGTTAAGACTACTGCTATTTACACCTTTTGGAAAACATGAAGACTGAGCCAAAATGATGGTTAAAGACTCACTGCTACCTACTACAAGATGCTTAGATAAACAGTAATAAAAGAATCTAAAAGTTTTTCTTGCTTTAAAATCGGGGCTCTCTGAAAAGCAACCTATTGAGAATGAATATTCACAAACCATATATCTGCAATGAATTAATCTTCAAAATATATAAGGAACTCCTAAAACTCAACAGCAAAAAAAATAAAAATAAAAACATGGTTAAAGGACTTGAATAGGCACTTCTACAAGGAAGACATAAAGAGGGCCAATGGATATATGAAAAGGTGTTCAACATCACTAATCGTCAAAGAAATGAGAATAAAACTGTAATAAAACACCACATTGGCCATTATTTAAAATATAACCAAAGCATAAACAAGTGGTAATGAAAATGTGAAGATGTAGGAACCTTTGCACCTTGTTAATCTAAAACAGTATAGCCACTAAAAAAACAATGCAGAGGTCCTCAAAATAATAAAAATGGCATTACCGTAGCATCTACCAATCCTTGTTCTCAATATTTAGCCAGGAGAATTGAAAGCAGAATCTCAAAAAGATATCTGCACTGCCATATTAATTACAGCATTACTCATAACACCTGAGGTATAAAAGACTTAGCTGCCCGTTGATGAATGAATAAATAATAAAAGTGTGATATATACCCTCAATAATACAATGTTCAGCTGTATAGAGAAGGAAACCTGCCATGTGATCCAACATGCTGAACTCCGAGGATACAGTGCTTTTAAATTAGCCAGCCATGAAAGAACATGCAATACACAAATCTTCTAATAGGAATTATCCAAGGCAGTCAAACTCATGGAAGCAGAAAGGGAAATGGTAAGTTTCAGAGACCAGAGAGAGGAGGAAATGAGGAGGTGCTGCTCAGTACTTACGACGCTTCAGTCACTCAAAATGGAAACATTCTAGGGATCTGCTGTACAACACTCTACTTTGAGTTAACAATACTCTATTGTTCACTTAAAATGTAGTAAGACAGAGCTCATATTTTTTTCTATTATAATAATAATGAACTGGAAAAAATAGGCTGCCCTAGCTGTTGGAGGCAATTAACTGGTTTGTTCTGTCTTGCGTTACAGCACAATGTCTATCTTGGCATAAAATTTTTTAAAAGAATATGTGCCCTTCTAAACAGCAGTCTAGGACCACATATTGCAAATGCTATGTGTTCAGAATTAAAATCATAAAACTAGGAGGGAAAAAAAACCCCTACACGATAGGCTAAATAACCTCCCACTTTACAAATGAAAAAGCTTGCAATGAGAGCTAGCCAAAGACAGATAGAGCCCTACAGCAAATTAAGTCATAACCAAGCTTCTATTTCCAGACCAGCAATTGTCTTAGAAAGTTGTTTGATTACTTGTCTGTCAAACCACCTGAGGACAATAGGTATGAATGCCCAGCTTCCAGCAGAACTAATGAATCTGGAATCTCTTAGTAGTGGAACCAAGAACCTTTAAAACTTCTCCATGATTTTTTTTCCAGTGCTGGGATGAATTCAAGGCCTTGCGCATGCCAGGAAAGTGCTCTACCTCTGAGCTACACTCCTATCCCTTGCCTGTGGTTCTAATGGAAGGAGTCTTCAATGGAAACAATTGGCTTATACCTAGTGTTATCTAGGCGGGCTGATATTCAGGATCAATAAATGTTAATACGCTTTCCTTAAAATATAGGGAAAGACTACCTCATGTAAATATTATTCCTTTAAAAAAATAACTGGGAAGTGATGCAGCTCAGCAATCACTAAGTATTAATTCTCTGAAATATCTCAGAATGTCTTATCTATAAGGAGTCTGTCTACCTGCATCCTGAAGATGGTGTTTCGCACATCAAACTCTGAACTTCACTCCTTTTAGAAGGGAGGATTAATCATTCTCACTCCCCCATTTGCCCCACCAAATTAGGGTCAGGTTGACTGCTGACACCGAAGCAGAGAGCTCTCAGCAGGGCCCGACCTTCACACTGCAGTGAGACGGGCGAGGCACAGAGGTTTCTGCTAACACCGCAAGAATGCAAGAAAAGAGAGCAGCAAAGCCTGTTAGGTTAAATTCAATATCCAAGAATTCATTATGAAGAAAAGAACATCATTTGCTTTAGCTGTGCTCTGTGGCCACAGTTTATAAACAAGATCCTCTTCAGTTTCCTTACAGTACCTTCCTTGTGCTCTATGCTCAGAGCAGTGGTCTATGGCCTCAGAGCTAGTAACTGGTGCAGCTGAGTCAGTCTTGGTCATGCATGCTTTGACAGATCCAGCTCTTCAGGAGGCTGAAGCTGGAGCATCTCAAGTTTGAGGCCAGTCTGGGCAACATAGCAAGACCTTGGTCTCAAGATTTAAAAACAAAATAAATAAGAGTTGGGGTTAAAACAGTCCTTCTGGGTTCAATCCCCAGTACCAGTGGGCATGGGGTAGGGTATATATAGCTATGATTCACACACAGGTCCAGTAGCCCAGGACTTGGGTTCTCTTGATCACTGAGCCACAGTGGATGCAGGACAAAATACCTGCATTTTAGGTACTTCCTCTGCCCTAAAGAGATAAGAATTCAAATAGGACACAAACAGTAAACACAGAGAAAGTGCTCTATTTGAAATATGGTAAGATCTCAGTTCATGAACACTTTTAGCTACAAAAAATTTGATTTACAAACAAACATTTGGCAAAATTTTACTTCCATTCCTGAACTCCATGTGAGGCAGTAAATACAATCATGGCTATGTTCCCCAGAATGATGGAATGAATTAAGTTCATGAGTCAAAGTATCATTATATAACTAAAGTATTAAAAAAACAGCTATTTTAACATCTATTTATTATTAGTCGTCATTGCTTCTCCTATACTTTTCTTCTTTTTCTCATAATTAAAATGGAAATGTCAGAGAAGTTGGTGTAATTGTTTAATCCAGCCTCTGGTATCTAAAAATCTCATTTACATGGTAACTTTTTCAACACTGATACAGACCTAAGCCCTTTCTACAAAAGGATGTAGGCCCGGATGTACTTCCCAATGCAGAAGTTGGATTGGTGGTTGGGAGGCAGAGTAAGAAAGCAAAATACAAATACCATACAGCACAACCCTATGCCTTGCAATGTGTTCAGAAATGCTCAATAATTAAAAACATAAATATTTCTGAAGCAAATATATTAATATTAACATTTGATGAGGTAAATAATTATAAATAGTTTGGTGTCTAGTTGGGACAGGCATCACCACAAAATTAGTTCAGGTCGGCCCAGCTTTTGCTGCCAAGAAAGTTTGTTATTAAAAAAAAAGCTTTCCATTTCAAAACCTTGCAAATTTAAATGCATAAAAAGCTATCTCTTTTGATATGAGAAAAATAAAAAATGTCTTTGCATTTTCATTTTGTCATTTGGAAAATGTGCAGAAGGTATGTACAGATTTCATACGATCCATCTTCGTTTGACTTAAATGAATGAATGTGAGTAAATCACTTACCACAGTGATTGTGAACCTTTTAGAGCTTCCAGGGATATAAACAGGCCCTGCAGCACATGTGCCATAGTTTCACTGCCATTGCCTTACGGTAATACCTAGAGCACAGTAAATAATCAGTAACTACCAAGGATTATCATTTATTTCCTCTTTTGTCCCTTCTAGTTCTAGCATTTTATGCTTCCAAATATTCAAATAACATTTAAAGAAAGTTTAAGTTTACAGGAGGGAAATTTCATGGTGCACGATCTTTTGCAGTTAACAGTCATAAGACCTTTAAAGATCGCTGCAGTGTCTCATAATAGAAACTCGAGCACCCCAGGATGGGTGATCAGAAAGATTTCATAACAGAACTGAGAATTAAAGTAACATTAGAAGCCAGTAGGATTTTGAGAGCTCAAAGGAAGGGAGTGCCCTCAATTAAGAATTGGGCTGGAATAAGTTATAGGATCAGATCCAGCCTTGAATAAGGCTTTAGCACAAGCTACATGAGTTTAGACCAGCCATTTAAACTCATCTTATTTTCTCCTATTTAAGAAAATAGGGGTACTAATGTCTATCATTCCAATGATTATGATGCTTAGAAATTATGTACTTAAGCATATGGAAAAATAGCTCATAAACTTACCCATAATGCTGTCTGTTAGAGGAAAATGAACACATTTCATGTTAATGATAAGGAATGTCTTTTTTGACACCATTGTCTCTCAATGGGCTGGCATGATTTACACTGAGAAGTAGTGAGCTTCCCATTGCCAGAAAGAGAATAGCGATCTCATTTATTTGAGGAAAGGACTATTGCCTGGTAAGGTGACAAGACTGACCATCCCATCCGAAATACTGAGTGACCTCATTATCAGAGATTATGATAAATGATTTTGGATGCCATCTGAGTTAAAATGTCCTTTCTGAAATAAATTCTAGAATCTGAGAATTGGTGGTTTAAGTCAAACAAAGTTGAGAAGAGAAGGAAAAGTTACATGCTGTGGGTACATTGGAAATCTAGGAGAGAATTCGACTTCCACAGGAAACAAGAATGACACACTTTTGTGTATTTTTGACTTCACAGAATCTCTATAATAATCCTTAAGGTGCAGCAGCCCAATTAGATCTCTTTCATAGTTTGTCTTTTCCCTGATTCTCTTCTCAAATGTATCATTTTTTTTCCTCTGCCTCTGTTCCCCTTCATCCATATTCTGATCGTCATTTTCTTACATACACATCTCAGGATTACCATCCCACTAAAGGTGGTAAGTTAGAAGGAATAATATAGCAGCTTCTCTTTCTCTTCATATCTGAGTGTCTACTCAATTCCTTAGAGAAAATGAACCAAATAAACCAAAGCTATTATTAGTACCAAACACCATAGAACACAGGAATATCATTGGTGCCAGATAAGAAATTCCCCTAGGCAAGTCAACAGAGCGAAAATGCAACCATCTTTCAGGCTGGTCGAGACACAGGTTACACTGAGACAAAACTTTGGAAGGAACTTCTATCAAAATAATGGCATAACCTGTCAGTGTAGGACTCGTGACCCTTCAAGTAGATGGTTTTACATAACTAAGAATTCACAAAGGCATTGTTGATAATAAGCATCCAATTTGTCCCTTAAAAAGTTCCCAACTGGCTCTGTTAAATTTGATAAGATATATAGTCACCAATATTTATATTGATGGCATCCTTTGTTGGCCTAGCTTTTGTCAACTTCTGCAGACTATAAAATTTTTATAATTTGGAAATGGGAAATCAATATACAAAATATCTGATATTAGTAGTTATAACTATAAGTGCACTACCAGCCTCCCCAGGCACATGATACCTGTTTAAGAGGTACTGCACAAACCTAAGAAGTATCATTTAACTCCACAACAACCCTATCAAATTGTCACTATTCTCCAATTCTACCTTTGAAAAAACTGAGGCTTCAAACTATCCATAAAATTTCCTAGGACTACACAACTGGTATTAGTGAAACAGGATCATTTTTATTTTAGTTTAACAAGTCACAAGTTTAATCATTATTCCTAAATGCTTTTTGTAAATAAAAATGTATTAAGCCAATTAGCACTTTAACATATTCAGGGGAAATGCTTAAGATACCTAAGAGAAAATGATTTTCCAAACATCCTCATACAAATTAGAAGCAAATGCATATTTTTAATTATAAGCTAATTCCACATTTTTCCATCAGTTATTAAATGAAATTAACTAAGGATACCCTCCAGGCAACACTTTGACTGGTTTTAGTAGGTGCTACAAAACCACAAGTCTCTGTATTTCCTAATCTTGGTTAATTTTCTCATTTAGTATGAAAGTGTTCCAAGAAGCCTCAGAGAAGGGAAAGCTCTGTTGTTAGATATATAATACTGCCTGGCTTAGAGAGCCCTTTCTTTGTAGCCCAGTGGAATTCATTTCCATTTCTGTTAGTCCGTCCCAGATTCATGAGTCTCATCTACTTCCTACTCTCATGTTTCCAGGCTATCAACTTGCATACAAGTGACTCATTTCCATCCCGAGCTTCGGTGCAGTCTGTGACTGGCAACCAGAACGTGGTTCTCACGGAAGCAGGACTGATATTTCCTGGTTCTGTGGCTAGGAAGACGGCTTCAACATCAAAAAAGCCAAGTAAACAAAAGTGATTATGATGCTTAGTGTAAAGTGTGGGAAAGGGAGGGGCAGAATTAACCCATTTGGTCTATGTATCTGAGATCTGTCATTAAATAGCTGACTTTATCCAAGTATTTTTCCTTCCTTTGAACCTATGACACGCTGTTGAATAGTTGAGATATTTGAAAGTTGCTTTACAAGTGAATAAAGAATGAATTTAGCTGCCCTTACACACACACACACACACACACACACACCATGCAATGTACTACTAGCTGCAGCATCTCAGAGAGTCCAGGTCTCTTCTGGGTCTGATGCAGTCATTTCAGAAGTGTGAACAGCAGAAGAAGAATGACTTCTGGGACTAAAAGAATTTGGAAAGGATTTCTTAGCCTCCATCCAGCATTACCTTGGAGAAGGGTCTACAATCCAATGGTCTCCTACGCAGAGATCAGGAATGGAAATAGCATAAAATAGCGGCACTGACACAGACTCGGAGATCATCTAGTCAGTCTTAGCATTCTTAACCTTAGTATCTTCCAAGAGCTGTTTGATGTACTGAACAATGGAAGAGGTGGACACTGCAGGCTTATTGCCAGGGCCACTGGCAGTCAGAGGGTCTTTGTAGTCCCAGTGAGATGCTATAACCTATAATCCATTTTATTTATATATGGCAGGCAGGCTCTTATTTCTCACTCAGAGAAAATGCCTGAGAAAGTTGCTTCAGCTTTGCTTTTGATCTGGCCTAGTTTAGACGATGAATCAGCAGCTTTCCAAGGCCTATGAAAAAGTAGCTTCAAGTTAAATCTTTCGCTATCGATACTGGTCTTTGGTACGTGAGTCCAGCTCCCTAGGCTGAGGAGTCCATTCTGACCTGATAGAGTTTTTAGCTCAAATTTCCAGTCTTTATTACATAGCCCTCATTTCTCAATGAACAACCAATTTTGGTCATTTACAACTAATTCATGCTCAGAAGCTAAGGTGTTGGAAAAAACAGGCTTTAACAGAACTCACCTTGGTGAAGCTAAGTTGCCATTATGTGAGACTCTAAAAATCTAAACAGATCAGTTATGAGAGAGTTTTTAAGCTTTCAAGTTGGAAATGGATAATTTTTTCAAGGTAATTTAGCTCATATATATATATACGTATGTATGTACATACGTGTATATATATACATACATGCATGCATTTATTTTATATACACTCAGTATACTAAATATTTGTGCTAAATACAAGAGATCTTTAAAGAACCACATTCCAATCTCAAGAATTTCAAAGTCTTCAAGGAGAAATAGATAAGTAGACATACTAAAACATGATGACAACAGTTTCTCTTCTCTCTTTACCCTTATGTATCTAATTTGCCAGGAAATTGGACATATTTTCTTTAAAATATTCCTTTCATTCTTCCTCTTTTCTCCATCTACACTATTAATATTAACCTTCCATGATCTCATATCTAAACTACTACCCAAACCTATATCCATTGTCAAAATGCAGCCAGAATGAACTACTGACTTTTTCATAACATATTAAATCATGTCACTTCTCTGCTTAAAGTGGTAAGATTTCTTATGCACTTAAAATCAAACAGCATGCAATGTCCTGAGTAATCTGACTCTCTTTCATTTTCTGCTATCCTTCTGCTTGTTCACTAGGGTCCAGTTACACTGACCTTTTGATTCTTCATTATCCTAAAGTTTTGTATGACTTGTACCTTCTTTCTATAGCCTTAAACTACAGCTTAAAAGCCACATTCTATATATTATATCTATACTATAGAGAGTATACTACTCATACTCACCTCTAGGCATTCTCTACTACACAACCCTATTAGATTTGCTTTATGGAACTTACTCTAATATCATTGTTATTTTTGTGAACTGTCCCTATGGGAACCAGACCTTTCTTGTCTACCTCATTCACCACTTCCTCCACAGTACTTAGAACAGCACCTAGCTAGCTAATAAACTGGCAAACTTACACTACATGAGAACAGAGAGTATGTTTACCTTGTTTTAAAAGATTTCCAGTGGCCATATTGTAGCCTGTCCTTATTGAATTTGCTCTAAACTATTGGCTAAATAAAGTTTCTAAGGGAGGTCCCCCATCCCAAACAGGGGGTGAGAAGCAGCAAAAGCATTTAATGACACAGGCCACTCATCCAAGATGCTGGATCAGGGAAATATCTTTGTCATAAACAGGTTCAAAGAAAAGGGTAGAATCAAATATGTCTGCATTTTAAGCAATAATAAGCCATAACTTCCAGCAAAAAAGGTAATTCACTGAGAATCATGACATTTAATAAGAAAAGACGGAGTCTAGCCTTAAACTATTCCCTGTCACGTATAAATGTGCATTGTTGTTGGATGTGTAAAAATGTACATGAATAAGTGTGTGGCTCTGTGAAAAGAAAGTGTGTCTACACATGTCATCAAGAATCAATTTCCATTAAAACTCACTGAGAAATGTCCATCATCCCAGAGAAATATGTATCCCACACCCTAGCTGCATTTGGTACCTTGAATGCTTTTATTCATGAATCCAAGTTATCATACTAAAATCTCCCTTCCAAAATAAAAATTACACATAGGAGCATCCATAAAAGTGATTCTTACCTTGGCACAAAACTTCTAACTTCATGAAGCACTGTTGAATTTATTACTTGTTTTTATTCTCACAAAGACAACTGTTCTCATTCAACATATGAGTAATTTGAGTTCTAGAGAAGTCAAATGCTCCTGTAAAGTGTAACATCTGGCATCTAAGAAATTTAAGATCAAAATTCAGTCACTGGCCTCAAGGAAGAGAGGACAATACAGAATTTATCTTGTTAAGTTTTAGTAATGTAATAACAATAGAACTCTGGAACCTGAGATGCTATTAGAAGTTTCAACAGTGAAAAAGCCAACCTGGCATACCCAGGCAAAGATCCAGGTAAGGAGAAATTTGCCCAGTTTTGGGTAAATCCCTTTCAGTAATCATTTCCTCTCCAAGGCATTCCAGTTATTCCTCTTCTACTGGGGTTAATCCCTTACTGCACCCAGAGCCATTTTCCAAGTTAATCATTTGGCAGCAGTGCTCTGCCAGCAACAGCCCACCAAGATAATGGCTAAAAAACAGGAGAGAACAAAAGAAAACTGAAAACAGACAGGAGGACAGATGGACAGATACAGTGGCAGTCAGGAACACCGTGATAACAATGCTAGGGTAGGATATTTGATCTAGAACAGAAGTAAAGCAGAAACATGGAGCCACTGAACAATTCGAATTCAGAATTCTTTGATTCTTCTGCTACAGAGGAACCTTTACTTGAATCATTGCGTTAGGTCTTTCACTTCCAAAGTGCAACATACGTACTTCAATGGATAATAATGTCACAAACCCCTTTCCCTAAATGACAACTGTAAACCACCCTTGAAGTCTATGTCACAGGTAGCATAAGAGTGACTGAATCTATCTTTCACTCTTGGTTATGATCAGGCAGTGTGTTTTGGCAGATCTGCCCAATGTTTAACTTTCTTTTCGCAGTGGAAAGGTAAGGTCAGGGCTTGCCAACGATGAGCATGAGATCAATGATTTGATGCTACTTGGGTTCATCTGCCTGTTGGTTCCTTAATCAGGTCTGACTCCCAGCCTAGCCATTCACGGGGCTCTGGGAAGGAACACAAACTATGCTCTTCCCACTCAGAATAAAACCTGACACTGGACTGGTGCTGCTGCCTAGCCCTCCTCCCAGAATTCACTTTAACTCCACTGAGTTGGACCTTAATCCTGAGCAAAGTGAAGCCATTCATTAATCCATTTATTTAACAAGTATGGTAGAACCCAATATGTTGCAGATTCTGTTCGACACTAGCAAAGCAGCAAATACTCACATGAGACACACAGGTCAAGAGTACATCAATTATAATTTTTGTATGTCTTTGCTATGATGATTTAACCCCAAATATAAATTCACTTTAGACTTTGGCTACAAATTGATTCATAACCCACAGGCACAGACCAAGCCTTAATCCCAGCCATAGACTGAGCCAGTATTGAAAGTACCTATGCCGGCTAAAATCTTGAAGGAATTACAGGAAGAGCTTCTTAAAACCATTTCAGGCAATACTAGGATAAAGTACCCAATAAAGACCTGACGAACTGCAAAAGCAATCAGTCAATGTGTGGTGATGTGGAAAAAAGTCAATAAAGCTTCTCAATGACACTGAGACAGACAAAGACAAACACACTCAGAAACACCCTAGTTTAGTGGTATTGCCCACGAGTGGGTGATAAAGTCTGCAGTTTGCACACTAATTATCGAGAAAAAGGCAGAGGCAGAAAACAGATCATATAGGATCTGTAGCAGTGCTTGAAAAGCTGGCCAGAAGGAAAGAGGAATTTGAAGACACAGGACAGAGAAAATAGAATTCATACAGAGAGATCAGCACATCAACAGCACACTCATGGTGTGTGTAGGAGGTGCTATGAATGACCTTGTATTAGATTTCTTTGGGATAGGTGAGGGATTAAAGAACAAGATGAAGCCACTTTATGTCAGAACTAAATTCCAAGCGAAGGCTCCCAAGAACAAGAAAATATGCTCACACACTCAGATCTGTTTGAGAAAAAAAATTATTAAGGACCATCTACGAGTGTTTTATTCCTTTTTGCATACCCAGAACTTCGTTTTACTCTTTTAATAATTCTCAATTAATGTGGAAGAAGCAAGAACAAGAATGAAGGAAAAGAGAGAAGAGAACAAGAGGGAGTTTTTGCTCATCCTTCCCCATCAGTGAGGGCGATGGTAATAAACCAGCAAGAACGTGAAAGACTCCTCAGAAAGAGATCTCATCCATTACAATCAGCCTGAACTAATCTCGCAAAGGGCAGTTCTATAGCCTCCTTTTCAAGTCTATCAGATGATTGGCCTCTAGTCACCCCTCAAATTTCCGGGTATTCTGAAACAGTCAGAGTATCCCCAGCCTACACAGAGAATAGACACAAGAGATGAGGGGTGAATTTGTGAATAAAGCTTCTTTACCACCGAATTAAATCTCTGAGGGTATACCAACCAGGGTAAAGATCACTTAATGGATTGCTTCCCCAGATTCTTTAACTCCAAGAAAGTAAACCTGGCTGTTGTCCCCGTATTCCACCTGGCTCTGCTGAAGAGACAAGATACAAGGCAAAGAAAGAAAAGGATTTAAAAAAAAAAAAAAGAGGAACTAATTCACTACAACGGAAGTTAATCCCACTCAAAGCCTCAATCCATGTTAGTAGTTAATCCAGTTAGAACAGCTTTCATGGGGCAGCTTTGACAAATCCTTTAGCCTCTTGCTGGTACCAATGGCCCCCGAACGACTCTGCATGACGCTTTATCAATAACACAGCGCTATGACACTGGCCAGCTTTTACATCGGCCTGTGAGGTCAGGAAAACCCCACTCAGATCAGAACCTTTCCAGGCGTCAGTAGCCTCTGCTGAGTCACCTACTGCAGGACTTCCTAGTTTTAAATTACCTATTCTGGCTCTTAAATTTATAATCTTTGAATTTCCCAAAAGTCATTGTTTTGCAATCAGATTGTTATTCCAAACAAAACTGCATGATTCTTGAGATGTGGAACTGTGCGTTAAGAATTCAACAGGCTTTTCCCAGTACTGCCTATGGCGGTGCTTCACAAAGGAGAGTAGCTCAGGAAGTCTCTGCTCTATTGCTTTATTGATAATACCAACCTTCTAGAAAACCAGACTCACTACGTATGCCCAAAACATAGAATCTGAGTCTTGGTTTTCCTGTCTGCCTGAGTACCTAAGTATGTTATGTGGCTATCTTTGCCACTAGTTGTTTCATCTTTTGTAAATGGGAATCCAAATTCTTCACTTATTCAATTGTGCAGTTTTTATTCAATTCCAGTATTTCTCATCTATTTAAAAATGTTTTTGTTCTGATTATGTATGTATATATGTCTGTATATATGCACACTCATGCATAACATATAATTTGTCATTTTAGTCATCTTTCTATGCATAACTCAGTGGCATTCCTCAGTTATGATCAAAATAATGTGCCAGCATCACCATTATTTATTTTCAAAATTTTTCTTCATCCCAAAGAGAAACTCTGTACCTCTTAAACAATTCCTCCCATTTCCCTAGACCCTGTATGACCCACTTTTTATCTGTATGATTTGCCTACTCCAGATACATTATATGAACAAAATCTTACATACCTTTTTTTTTTATACTGGGGATCAAACTCATGACCTTGCACTTGCCAGGCAGGCTCTTAGGCCACTGAGCTAAATCCCCAGCCCCTTACATATTTATCTTTCTTGTCTGGCTTATCTCACTTAGCATATTTGCAATGTTCATCTAGGTTGTAGTATATGCCAGAATTTCATTATTTTTTTATGTATACAGTGGTACCTTGATTTATGAACTTTCTTGTTTTATAATTTGGGGGAAGAGGGCTGAGTTTGTATTTGCATGGGGAAGATATCCTTCATTGTGTTTGTCGCCACATGCAGTTTTCAAACAGAACCAAAACTTTGCTGAATGCTTTTGTTCATAAACGAATGCAAGTGGATGCATTTGTGAACCGAGGTATTAGTGTATGTGTGTGTGCACCTATGTGTGCATGCATGTGAGAGTGTGTGTTATGGTTTGTGTTTCAATGTCCCTGGAAAGCCTCATGCAGTCTTGGAGGCAGCTGAGTCTAGCATTTGTGATTGGTTCATTGTCCAGCGC
Source organism: Dolichotis patagonum (assembly GCA_004027295.1). NCBI lineage: Eukaryota > Metazoa > Chordata > Mammalia > Rodentia > Caviidae > Dolichotis > Dolichotis patagonum. The sequence continues at coordinate 13,648 of PVJX010007481.1, forward strand.
TGGGATTGGTGGTGTGAGTGCTGCACCCACCCAGGAGTCAGTAACCCACATACCGTATAAAGGAGGGAAAGAGGCACACCTTTCCCTTTTTGCCGTGTTTGCTTTTGTCTCTTGCAGCCACCAGGAATGGCTGCCCCTCAGCCACACCACTTTGCCTTGGAGCCAAATGAGTATGGACTGAAACCTCTAAAAACTGTAAGCTAAATAAACGTTTCCTTACTTCATTTGGGGCATCAGGTATTTTTGCTCAGCAATGAGAGAAAAGTAACCAAGACTGTGTGTGTGCACGCGCGCGTGCGTGTGTGTGTGTGTGTGTGTGTGTCTGTGATATTAAACATTACGTTTTCCACTCATCTCTTGATGGACATTTGGGTTGTTCCCATGTCTTGGGAATACTACTGGCAAGGATCTCAGTATGCAATTATATATTTGAATTCCTGCTTTTCATTTTTTTCAGTGTATACTTAGAAGTATACCTTTAAATTTTTTGAGGAACAGTAAAACTGTTTTCTACGGATGCTATGCTACTTTACAGGCTTTTAGATGTTTTAGATATTAACCCACTATCAGATACATGATTTCCAACTATTTTCTCCCATTCAGTGGGTTGTATTTCCACTCTAGTTTCATATTTATTAATTTTTAATTCCTGAGTTATAATAACATACACTTGTGCCATTTATTTTCATCTCTTTTCTATGTGGCCTTCTTTCCCCATCAGGTCCCATAGTCCCAATATAGTCACAATAATCCCTGAATATCCAGGAGACTTCAAACAGTTTTCCCAGTTGTATCTTTGCCCCATGGACACCCTCTTTCACCATCATCTTGATAATCATCAATTATAAGCTACCATTTTTATTGTGAGCTTACAATGTATCAAGTACTCATGAGAAATTTAACTCATGAGAAAATACCAAATTTTTGATATTCATGTTATTATTATTCCTACTTAATAGATGAGAAAACTGAAACTTAAAATAATGGTATGAGAAGAAACATTCAATAGAAAAGCTTTTCCCATTCACATATATCTGTAGAGGCTCTCATATAAAAAGATAATATAAGCTAATTATTTTAAATGATTCACATCTATCCAGGCTATCTATGCTGTTAAAGGCCGTGCATGCATCCAGTGGAATCCTTTTCATAATGGCAGTTTGGGTAAGAGTCAGGACTATTACAAAGTAGTTGCAACATGCTAAATTAGCCTCATAAGCAAGAATAACACATGGGTGACATGGTCTTGTAGGTCTCTTCCTTTCTTCCCATGCTTATCTTTCTAGGAGATGATGACATAGTATTTCAACTGTGGGTCACCTAAAGCTTATCTTCCTAGTAGGCAATCCTACTTCCAGTGAAAGAACAAATGACTTCCTGTCAGTCACTGAGTGAAACCAGGCCAGCACCAAGTCTATAAGCTGTGCACTTAGCCTTCCATCATGAAGAAAACTCTGAGGTCATTGCAACAACTTCCTTCTTTTGCTATCACACAGACTAAATCAATACAACACGTACCTGCCACCAACACACTAAGCTTTCCTCTGAGATCACATGACGTTTCAGTGCTCCACCCTGCATTACTATAATTCTCAGTTACATAGCACATTTGTAGCTAAAATTACAGGTTTGAAGGGCAGGCTTTGTGCTAGTAAATTGAGCAACTTTGAGAGAAAGTATCACAAATTGATCTTTCTTAGCTTTTGTTTCACATATCAAGAAACCAGTGGTAACTCTAACTGATAATTATAATGTTATTATGAGGAGAAATACAATAACTCACTGAGTAGAAATAAATTGTAATTCCAGTAATAACAGAGTAGCTTGAATTGGACTAACTCATCTGCAGATGATAATTGTAAGCCATGGATGAAATATTTTAAGAAACACGCTATTTATAAGGCACTCAGCACTGAAAGTGATCCAAAGCAGGCACTCCAAAAACTAAAATGTGTTCTATCGAGGAAAGACAAGAACTGCATAGGACACAATATGTGCTTATTTTGCTATTTTCCTGAAGATTCTCTTTGGTCCATGTGATGAAAACTGGAGAGAAGTCAAGAACAAAGCTCTAGCTGTATGGGCTAAAGGTGTCAGAGCATCTCAGTGCCACCAGAACAACTGAAAATTGATAAAGAAAGGAAGAAGAAATCTATGGGGAAACCTTCAAATAAATAAGAGAATAAATAAGAGAATGAAAAAGGCACGTGATCGCAGGGGAAAATTTAGTGGGATGATTGTAGGCATATACTCTCCTCAAATCCAATACCTGAGGAGTATAAAGACCCCTCAAATCTTTGGTCAACTCCTGAATATAGGATGTGGTAGGAGACTTGGTGAACCCCACAGAAATCAACACAAAGAGGCTAAGAGCCTAAATTGAAATTCCTGTAACTTCCCATCTCAGGAAAAACTGTAATAGGGGTTTGATCTGACCATGGTAGAAAAGCTTGATAAAGTCTTAGGTGATCTATTAATATTCCAAAAGGATTATGATATAGGGTAAAGGCCATTTTATCAAGATTAAGAGATTATTTCCAGAATTAAAAACTGAAGAGAAATACTCTACATAACCCTAAAAATGCATAAAACCAATCCTTCACAGAAAAATCTCTCATAACTTAACTGCCTATTAGAACAAATTCTGACAGAGGAAGAATATAGAGTATAGAGAGCATCTATATTATATTATCCATAATATCCAATATTACTAGCAGTAAAAACACAAAAATATGACCCAAAGTCAAGGGGAAAAGGCAAGCAATAGAAATAGACCCTGGAATGTCCCAGTTGTAATCAGCAAATAAGAACTTTACCTTATCTGCTATAAATGTGTCCAAAAACTCATAGCTGAAAAAAGAACTCCCATAATCAATAAAGAGAATTAAATCATCAAAAGAGAAATTTAAACTATAAAAAACAACAAGGTCACCTTACCATCTTTGTAATAAGAGCCCTACCAGAAGTTGAGAGAAAGAAATTAGAGAAAACACACTGGAAGAAACAATGGATGAAAAATCCCCCAAATCTTGAGAAAAAAAAATCAAATTAGAAATATAAAACATCACAGCAAACCCCAACCAGGCTAAATGTAAACTAAACTATATAAGTACCAAACCACTAAGATGATGATAAAGGGAAAAAATAACATAAAAGAAGCTGGGTCAATAAGCCATAAACAAAGGAAACAAAACTTTGACGGCTGGCTGGGGTGCAGTCCCCCCTCCCCCAGTGCTTGCCTGGCATGCCTGTGGCCCTGGGTTCCAGCCCCAACAGCATCAAGGAAAATAAAAATAGCTGCGATGGCTGATTCCTCATCAGAGAGAACAAGATGTCCCAGGAGCTAATGGAATGGCACTAGCATCATTCTGCAGAAAGCAAAATTGTACATTCATAGCTCTAGGTGCGGTGAAAATATCTTTCAGAATTAAAGTAGTATAAAGACATTATTTAAATAAATACAAGTAGAGGGAAATAATTTCCAGCCAATCTGTACAAACAAGTAGCAATGCAAGTTTTTCTCAGGGAAAAGGGAAATAACACTGAGTGAAACCTAGTGTCCACAGAAACAAGCCCAGAAATGGTAAATATGTGGGTGAAAGTAACAGGCAGACATTCATCTTCTACAAGCTTAAAACAATCCTAGAAGAGAAAGTCTTTGAGACAAGCTGGATAAGTATTTCTCAGATACAGCACAAAGATCATGATTCACATAATAAAAACACTGATAGACTAGATCATTAAAACTTAAAACTTCTCATAAAAGATGCTATTATGAGACTGAAAACAAGTTTAAACTTGTGAAATTTGTAAAGTTGTACCTGACAGAATGCTTTCATCCTGACTATATAAAGAAAACTGCAACTCTAATAAAAATACATACTGTTTAAAAAACTTTGGTAAAATATATACTTGAACAGAAATTTCACCATACAAAATACATGAATGGTGAAATACATGCAAATATGTTTGGCATCACAGCCCTATTAGAAAAATGCAAATTAAAATTCAATTAAGACCCTACTACGGAAGTATTAAGAATGCCACCTTGTGTCCACCAAAAGAAAAAAAAAAAGAGGAAATACATACTGGGAAAATTTTAGGGTAAAACTGGTTATTTAAAACACAGAAATATGTTCTCTCACAGTCTGGAATCCACAAGTCTAATACCAAGGTGTGAGTGGGAACATGCCGCCTCTGAAGGGTCTCGGGAAGAATACTCCTTTGCTTCTTCCTAATTTCTGGTCACTGGTGGCAATCTGCAGCATCCCTTGGCTTGTAGCTGCACCACTCCACTCTTTACCTCCACCTTCACATGACTGTCTTCTCTTATTTTGCATATCTCCAATCTTTCCATTTTTAGAAAGACATTTATCATTGGATTTAGGGCCTACTCCAGTTTAGTAAGTCCGCATCTTAAGTATATTTGCAAAAATTCCTATTTCAAATAAAGTCACATCAGGGGGTTAAGACTTCATACAGAACAACTACAACTCTTAATAGAGTGCTAATAAGAATGTAAAATTGAACCACATTGCAAAACAGGTCAGCTGTACTTTATAAAGAAAAGTACAGTTCTGGTATACATGTATCATTTTACCACATGCAACGGTCTGAATGTCGGTATATACCTAAAATTCATGTATGAAATCCTCCCCAGAATGCATTGGTACTTGGGGGTGGGGCCTGTACATTGTGATTAGATCACAATCCCAGAATGTGATTAGGACTGTAGGAAGCTCTCGTTTCTCTATCCCACCTTGTGGTGACACAATAAGAAGTTGAACATTTGCAAACTGGAAACAGGACCTCATCAAAACCTAACTATGCCAGCACACAAATTGCAGGCTCCCAGCCTTTAAAACAGTGAGCAGTAAATTTTCTTTGATTTTAAACCACCTATCTACTGTATTTTGTTATAGCAAACTAAACAAAGGCATTGTACAAGCTCAGCAATCTCACTGGCAGATACTTACTTGAGAGAAATCAAAATTGATGTAAACATAAAAAACCTCTATACAAAGCCTTATAGAAGTCTTATTCATAGTAAGATAAACTCTTGATAAATTCAAAAGCATTGGTGAATCTTGAAGGTATTATGCTAGTCTTAAAAGTTAAGTATCATATGATTCCATCTACATAGCATTGTGGAAAAGGTAAAACTGTAAGTGGTTACCAGAATGTGAGTGGGAAGAAGAATTAGCATCACAAGGAAGTTTTTTCAGGTTACACAATAGTTCTGTATCCTGATGGTGCTAGTATCAGGTGTTTACACAAATCTATACTCAGTTAAAACTCATACAGCTGTACACAAGCAAAAAAAACTTTACTATATGTAAACTAAAAGCAATTATTTTAGGAAGGAGGATATATATTAACATATCACCACAAACCCACTTATAGGGCTAAAATTGAAAATACCAACACCACCAAATATCAGCAAGGAAGTACACCAACATGAACTCATATATGGTTCAATCACTTAGAAAACTATTTTATACTTACAAAGTTAAAAATTGGCCTACCTCATGATTCAACAGAAAAGAAAACTCCCATCAATGCAAAAGACTTGCATGAAAAATGTCTAAAGCAAATTCATTTCTAAAGCCCCAAAACAGAAAACATCTATTTATCAACAGATGAATGAATGCACAAGTAACAACATATTCATACCATAGTCTATGGCCTAGGAAAAGGTACTAAATAACAAACAGCCTACCTGTATTAGTCACTTTCATTACTAAGACAAAATATCCAACATCTGCGATCAAAAGGGGCAGTTTATTTGGCTCACAGTTTCTGAGGACTCAGTCCGTGGTTGTGGGGCTCAAGGCAGAAATGGGCGGCAGAGGGGCCTGCTGGAGGAGAGCTACTCAAACTACAGAAGCTTCAAGCAGAGAGAAAACAAATTAGTCCAGGACAATAACACACCCTTCTAGGCCATGTCTCCAGTGATCTACAACTTTTGAACAGGCCCAAACTCCCAATAGCACATTTACCTCTGCACTCATCAGTGGGCTATCCCAGATGAGCATACCACCCCATGATGAAACCACCTTCAAAAGCCCCACCCCTGAACACATAAACCTTTGGGGGACACTCTAGAAGTAAACCATAACATTCTCCCCCTGGTCCTCAAAAGATTCATGTCCAGCTAATTATGCAACATTCATTTAGTCTATCTCTCAGAGATGCCAAGCTCTCAACAGTTTTAGCATTGCTCAAGAGTCCAAATTCAAACCAAGCATAGCAGTACACCACTGTAATCCCATTACTTTTGCAGATGATCACAAATTCTAATTCTATCCCAGCCTGGGAAATTTAGCAACTGAGAAAGACTCTGTTTCAAACTAAAAACTAAATATTGGCCAAGGATGTAGCTCCTGCATAATGACACTGCATAAAGCTCAGGATAAAAGCTCAGGGTAAAGTACTGAGGAAAAAGATCAAAAAGTCTAAATTCAAACACTGAAAGACTCAAGACAAATTCTTAATTATAAGGCCCTGAAAAACCCAAAAAGAAAATAAAAATACATCAACATACAATGGCACAAAGTAAACATTGCTATTTTGAAGGGAAGGCACTGGGAGGCAAAAGGTATCAAAGCAAAGCAAAACTGGAAGCCATCAGGACGAACATTAAATGCCACAGATCAGTGTTCAGGAACCAGGGCAGGCTGTAGTCAGACGTGAGTTCCACAGGTCTTGCTCAGCTCCACCCCTACGGCCTTCCCAGTTGCACCTCATATCGCTGCTCTGTTGGGCTGGCTCTGCTCAGTCCTGCAGCAGATATTCCATGCTCCTGACATCCCCTACTTCCCAGGGTGGTCACTGTAATTCAGGCTTCATGGCCACAGATTTACACATTGCTCCCTCAAGGCTACATTTCTGGCCTTGTACTGGAATTTCTGTAGAATCCTCCAAAACCCAACAACTGCTACATTTTGCATGTCTGCAAAACCAGCACAACCTGGACGATGCCAAGGTCTGCTAGCAACTTGAGCATTAACCAAGGCCAGCGAATCATCAGTGCAGCAGCCTCTGGGTTCCTGAAAGATCAAATTTAGTACTTATTTTTCTAGGCTGCCCTAAAAAAGCAGGCAGGGTACCCTGGGGCTCTCCTTTCAAAACAAAGTTTTTGAAAGGAGTTTGCCTCTTTATACTGATGAGTTAGCAACGGGTAGGATCCAGCCAATTCTTGAGAAGCCCTTCAGACATCTTTTCTACTGTCCTCATAAGAACTACTAAGCATTCTTAAAAATGGTGCTAATCTACTCAGCAACCACTCTCGCTGTAGCCCCAAATTTACAGGTGCCTCCTTTCTGACCAAGCTGCAAAAGTTTTACGTTTTTGGTCCCTGCTTATGGCACCTGGCTTCTGTTGTATACTGACTGAAAGCAGCCAGCAATACCCATGCTATTACCTGAATTTTGAGCAGCCTTGAATTTTTTTCCACCAGGTTAGTTAGTCTGCCACCTTTAAGTTCAGCCTTACACAAAGACTTATGACATGGGCAAAATGTAGATAAGTTCTTTGCCAGAATGTTCCTTACATGGCCTCTAGTCCAGTTTCCAACCTAGCCCTGGCTCCTATCTGAAACCACCAGAACGGACTTTACTTTCTTCCCTCCTATCACATTCTGGTCTTCTGAGCTCTGTCCATAATTGCACTTTAAGCTTTGCTTATAACATTCTAGATCTTCTCTAGCCAGTATCTCCAAATCTTTATAAGGTCCTCCTACAAACCAGTTTCAAAGACTTTTGAACCATATGATCCAGTATAGTTACACCAGTAGGCCCAGGCCCAGTACCAGTTTTAAGTATCAGCCACTTCCTCTGTGCTGGGAAAAAGTTTCTGATGCCTCAAACATAAAGAAGCAGAAGTTTATTTTGGCTCATGGTTTCAGAGGGCTCAGTCCATGCACAGCTGTCTGGCTTCCAGGTGCAAACAGCATGATAAAAGGATGGGGTGAAGGAAAGCTGTGAAGAAAGGAGAGAGTGAAGGAAGGAAAACAGAGAAAAGAGAATCTAGGGACAAGAATACACCGGTATACCCCTAATGACCTATCTCTTCCAACCAGCACCCACCTCCTAAAGCATATTCAGCTCTGAACTCATCGATGGATTAATCCACTGATGAATATATCACCCTCATGATCAAATCAGTTTCCAAAAGCCCACCTCTGATGACATGAGGTTTTCAGGGGACATTGCAGATCTAAATCACAACACTATAAAACCCACATGTATAAGCTATAGGAGTATGTTACATAAGAGAAACTAGACTTACATCCTAGTACACTGTATGAGTTTACAGTTATATTTTAAGAGACAACATTAATACATGGTGCAAGAAAAAAACATGGAAGTTATATCTATGAGAATATGGCTTGGTGGCAGGGGGCACACAGGAACTTTCTGGAATGCTGGATATGGGCTATACCTGTATCATGAATAGGGTGGTATCTACATGTGTCAAATATCTAAACATCACATTTTAATGTAAGATTTGGAGATGTCATGATATTTATATTTTACTTCTATAATAATGCATATAGAGAACCTAGCAAAATTGCCTTGTACACAGTAAGCATTCAGTTCACATTGCATCACTGAACTTACTGATGTCTACTCCTGCCATGCTCATAAGGAACAAATGTGACCTCCTGAGAGCAGCCATCCACTCTCTTTACACTGGTGTTCACCTTCCATGTATAGCATATGCTGACATTCAATTAACGCTCGCTGAATGAATGCTAGACTGGCCCAAAGAAAGAATGGATTCATTCATTGTAATATCAGTATTTTAAGGAAAGTCTACTCCATGTATAATATGGAGCCTTACTTCTTAGCCTCTCAGTTACTAAGTTCTAGGGTATAATTTCACAATGGCAGGGAAATTATCATTTCCTCGAGCAAATTTTTTCATTGTCATCCAACTCAAAGCAGAAATTCTTTTTCGGTGTTTTCTTTTAGGCTGTACGATTATACTCTTTCTTTGACTTGGGGATTGAAGACATTTGGTCACTGTGGAACAGGACTAGAACTAGGATAAAGTATGGAAAAATATAAGAGGGATCTAAAAAATTCAAGGATCAAGATAAATATTTTAATGCAGTACTTAAATAAGCGACCTACAGTTCATCATTGAAAAGCTTTAATGTTAATATTCTCTTAGGGCTGAACCATGGAATTATATTTCAAACCTCACCAAACACTGGCCTACTTTTTAAGGGATATTTTTGTTTGTTCTTTAACAATCCAGACACCAAGGTCTCCTACACAGGAATAACAAATGAGTCCACCTCCCAGAATGCCCTGAAGGTTGCCTTTCCATCAAGCATAGGCACAGTGATTCTTCTGTAATAAAGTAGCCTCCAGGAGTATGGTTTAACTCTTCCAAAAGTGACAAACAGACCTTCTGGGGCAAGGACATACTTCAGCAACTGCAATTCTATCTCAACCATGAAGGAGAGAAAAAAGAAAGAAACAGTGTTCTAAAATCCAGGCTTCACTTGGTGCCTGACAGGTACTCACGATTTCCTTTTCATGTTCACCTCTCGCTAGAGTTACCACTTCCTTTGTACCCACTGTACCTCAGGCATTGAGCTGGGTACTTGCCATTTACATTTCCTAATATTCACAACAGCTTTGTAAAGTAAGTATTGTTGCTTTTGTAAACTTCTGACTGTTTGAGATTCAGAAATGGGAAGTACATACCCAAGGAGGCACTCCTAAGTTTGCCGTGGGAATGGAAGTCAAATCTGTATTTCTCTGAGGTCAAAGTGGGGCACTTCCAGAAAACCCCACAATGCCAATGCATGTAGCCCCTATGGCTACAATCCCCAAAATTAATTCACTCTTCAGTGTCCTACTCATGCTCTGCTACCATGACCTAGCTATTATGCCCATAAGAGATTTTTATAAATCAATTCACTTACATTTAAATAAATTTTGAATAAAATTCAATTCAACTTTTAAAAACACTAATCATTTCATAAATTTAAAATGAATATCATGCTTCATAATGTGGAAAACATATCCCATAAAACAAAATGATGTTATTAAATGTTGGCCTATCAAGGGCTTTGAGCCTATGCTCTAGATACTCTACCTAAAAAGGGAAATGAGAAAGTAAGTGCTAAAGAATTATTAAGGTCAGATTAGGATCCAAGACTTTTCCATCATAATTGAAGGAAATTTTTAAAAAATCATTATGTCAGAGCTTGAGTCAGTGTTACTTCCTTCCAAGTCTGAGTGACACCAGAACTCCCGTCTTGTCCTGCAAGGACCTGATGTTCCTTCCACTCAGAAGCACCACAGAACCTTTCTGAAGACCATCCAGGGTCATATGTTCACCCACACTTCACCAACTAGCAAGTCAAAAGTCCTTAGTACTGGGGATTGAACGCAAGTCTTTTGCACTGAGATATACCTGCCAACTTTCCTTCCTTCCTTCCTTCCTTCCTTCCTTCCTTCCTTCCTTCCATCCTTCCATCTTTCCCTCTCCCTCTTTTCCTCCTTTCTTTCTTTCTCTTTCTTTTTACTGAGAGACAGGCTCTTGCTAAGTCACTACAATGCCTAGGTTATTTTCAAATTTTGCTCCTCCTGCCTCAGCCTTCCAGAGCACTGGGATTTCAGGTGTGCCCACTACATCCAGCTGGAGATACACATGGTCTGTATCACCAACCAGAAATAGGATCCAAAGCAAATTACAGCAAAATTTTGAACCTCAGTTTCCTTGCTTATTAAATAATCTTTCTTTTGTTCCATAATGCCTTCTAAATCTAAAATTCTCCAAACTTAACTTTATCTTGCCTATTTACATTATTTCCCTCAAATTATATTATTTAAATTTTATCCCCATGATTTAAATCTCTGAATTTATTTGCCTTTGTTGTGAGACAAACATAATATGCAACTTATAAGAGTAATACAGTGGTTCCTCATTTTCCAAATTTAATTTGTTCTATGATTTTGAGGCAGATAGCCATGGTGATGTTTGTCTCCTGTTGTGAAGTTTGAAAACGGAAGCAAAAGTTTGCTGAACACTTTTGTTTGCAAAATGAATTGTTTGCAAACAGAAGCATTCACGAATTGAGCATTTGCAAAAATTGATCAAAATCAATCTATCCAGTTGCTTTAAATTATTGCTTACACGGATGTTCCTTGAGTATAAAATTCACTATTTAATTCAAATGTAATACACAGAACCAGAGCCAGACAGATGAATTGTAGAATGAGTCCTGCCACTCAGAATCACTATAAGACCTCAGGCAAGTATCTGACCCTCTCTGAACTTGTGTCCTTATCTATAAGCGTAAGTGAATAATTTTTATCCTCTTCTACTTTACAGGATTGTTGCAGGGATAAAATGATCTCATGGAAGAGGAAATGCTTGAAGTAAACACCACCCAAGCTCAGTGTGATAGGATTATTCTTACTGTCAAATGAGATACGAGACACGAGACCACACCAATACTCTTACATGAATTGTCACTTGACCTGGTATGAGTCAGTCTCCCTCGGCCTGCTTTCTCATTTGAATGATAAGTTCACTTAGGTACCTTTTACCACTAAAATCCTATGGCTCTGAGATTGATTTATTGTCAAATATGATTACTGTTACCCCACAATATATCAGAAAGGATCATGGAAAATAGATAAAAAGAAAAGACTGTGCTAAAAGGGAAGCAGCACCAAGACTGGGACAGAAGTCACTGCCATGCATCTTCAGCCATATTGTGCTCTAGGTTTGTGGTTTTAGGTTAGGCACATTCCTCCCCTTTTTTGATCTGTAAATTTTCACATATAAAGATAAAACTTAGGCAAAATCAATGCAGAGCAGACCTTGCTGTCTAAGCCAGTCCAGGGTTCACACCATCTTCTCTCCATCGCTCCCCTGGGGAACCATTCCTAGGCCAGTCCCCAGTCATTAGGTTCATGAGACACTGACCCTCTCGTGTAGAGTTCATCAGTCATGGCACACACAGTGGGACTGGGCCACTGAGCAGCTTCCTTGTTCATTGCCTTGGTGACTGATTCTAGGACTCCCAAACACTTGTCTAATAAAGTCACATCTCAGGTTCTGCTGGAACCATCAAGAAATAAAAGCTTTTATTCCAAACAGGATTACTAACCGTAACTAGGTAAGCCTGGAACCTTGCTAGTGGACATCTGCTCCCCTACAAGAAGAGGCTCCCTGGGAATGAAACCAACTCAGAGCAAAGCACAGAACAATGAAGATCCCTGACAACATCACTGGGGCTCCTAGATGCAGCCCTGTCTGAGGACCCAAACTTACAGAAACCCATCAATGGACTTAGCTTCAATTAGGTTTCTCCTCCATGCATCCAAAGGCATTGTGAAGGATGCACAAAAGCTCTTCGATTTTCTCCATGAGTCTTGAAGCCTCCTCAGAGGTACTGCTGGTAGCCATGGAAACAAAGCTGGGGCAGGCCAGTTAGCCAACAGGGCTGCGGGACCCATTTTGCCTATGTGTCCCTTGAAAACACAGCAGCTTCCCATTCATGTGTTTTGTGTGGGACTCACAAGACGCTTGCTTTGAAAACAGTTTTTAAGAACACTTGACCTTGTGAAGACCAAGTGCTCTCTTTCTAGAGCCCAAAAGAAGTATGTTGATCTTCACTGCCCTACCACCACCACAACAAAGACAAAACTCAAAGGCCTAAAGCAGCAAGGAGACAGAGGCCCACAGATAACTGGAGAGACTTCGACATACCTGAAGAGACAGCCCAGCTCAAACTTGCTGACAGCTGCTATGTGCGCCCAAGGACACCAGACATTTTGCATTTTCCAGAGAAGCCAGACATCTTAATTTTTATGTAGAAATCTGATTTTGGTTCTTGGCAAATAATTTTAAAGCACCTTTGAGCCAAGCAAGATACATGTACAAACTAAATTCAAAATGTAGACCCCAACAGTACATCCTAATCTACAGATACCCCTAAAAGTTTCATGTCATCCTATGGCAAAATAAAGTACATGTGCATAACCAAGGTTTCCTGGGGCAGGTGCTGGGCTTTCAATTAGATGTTTCTAAGGTATCCTTAATAGAAAAGATTAAAGAGATTTTATCTGCCATGAGAAGATCATTGCAAAAGTGTTAACTCTCTCTCTGTCTCTGTGTGTATGTGTGTGTGTGAGAAACAGAGAGAGAGAGAGAGAGAGAGAGAGAGACTGGGCACTATCTCACCAATGTTCTCTTCTTTCAGAGCTAAAAGGTCAATCCTCCCTCCCCTGCCACTGCCCCTCACTTTCCTCCCAGTGAGAGAGAACATTACATTATCATCAATATTTGCTGTGCTTAGCCAGCAGAGAAATAAAATGCTCATGGGCCGTTAATCCAGCTCTGCAGAACTGACCTCTGCCCACACCACAAGGCAGATCATGGAGTCGCACACTGCCCATTGTTGAGGCAAGGGACCTGCAGGAACAGAGCTCCAGCTGTCCTCAGAGAGCACATCCTATTGGCTCCTCTTCACCACATGCAAGGGACACCAGGGGAGACTGACTCATCTGTTGACTCACTCCTTTACTGTATCACTTACCAAATGAGCATACAGTACTAAGGGCCAGAACCTGTGCTGAGCCCCATGAATATAAAAACTCTATTCCTACCTTGAGTTTAAGGCTAATGAAGAAGGAAAATATTCTTTATTTTAATAAGATTCTTTTCTACCCATCTACAGATTCACTACCACTGTTTGCTTGATTTTCAAAAATGTCCTGGTGGCCAGCAGAAAAGACCAAATGATCCTTACTTTACAGATGAGAAAATTAAATCCACAAAGGGTTCAACTGGAGCCAAAGTAAGGGGTGAAGAGATTCAACATTACTGGTAGCCAAAATCAAAAGTTGTGAATTCCAATACAAGCAGCTACATGATTTCTGTCCAATAAACCTGGATTATAAAGACATCAGAACCACTTATTAGTGTCAGAAGGGATGGCGACGTATCCCTATTACATATGAGAACCCCAGCCATTCATGAGAGGTAATAAAACAAAAAACCCTCAGGTTTCAGCCTATCTTACTACAAGAGATACCAAGCTGTTGCTATTAATAACCCCAACACATTGAGCATTTTGGTGGTCCATGACAGCCTGCTATGCAGATTATTTGCTAATAAGAAGTTTCCTGAAATGTAAGATTTTTGGTGCCAAAATCAAGATAGTACTAGATAAACTGTGACAGTAGGGCACCATTTCTATACATGCAGAGCTATAACATCACACATCCTCTCACTCTGCCTCCTAGAAGCCAAAGCAGAGGTCAAATCAGCCTCATTTAACACATGAGAGAACTGACCTTCTAGAAAGAGCCTGACTGATATGGCAAAGCTGAGCTCAAACCAGATCCACCCACCCCCAGAGCCCGGCCTCCATGGACATTTTATGATGGTGAAAATGCTAGCTCTTTTGCATAAAAATTGATTTCCCAGTGTCAGTTTAACAAAAATGAATAGGAAATTATTTGGTGACATTTAAAGTTAAACAGAAAAAATCGGTCATGAGATTCAGCTTCCAAGTCACTGGAGCCAACACACTGTAGAGAGCAGACTCTCCGGACAGGAAAGGGACACATCCTGCTTTGTTATCTTCTCTGTTCCCCTATTTGTAGTAAAAGCAAAAGGTTTACACAACCTGAAGAGAAGCCAGCATATTACCCACTGTGTAGTGTGGAACCTAGCACTCAGCTTTCACTCACTAAAAGCTTATTGAAATCATAAATATGTAAAGATTCTTAGGGCTACTGAAAAATAGCTGAGCTATCTTTAATTCACTGGAGATGAACTGAATCTCATGCCCAATCTCTGGCCTAGTTTGCATTAAAATACATGCATAGTTATTTTCTTTATTAGCATCTAAATTTCTCTTTGAAATAAATAACCTACTCCAATTTTTCCTTAATTAATCGAACCACAGAAGATGGATTGCATTAATCTAATGCTGTGCTCCTCCTCCCTCCCTCTGCATCATACTTATCAGCTCCTGCATTACTTGCATCATTATGTCATCACTGCTGGTTCTTTTCCTGACTGTGTACTAGTCCACTTGTTTCCTTTCAGTCTCCCCATCCACAGTGTACTGCACCCTATGATGTTTATCAAGTATCAAGAGTAACAGAGACAGAATCCATGTGTCCATGGAACAGTCTTAAGGAGATGAAAAGAAAGGAAACAGTGGGTTATTTTCAAATAGTCAGGGAGACACTGCCTGACCTCCTAGGTCTTCCTTCCTTCAAAATCTGGGCAAAAGCCTCCAAGAACATCTAGCTTTTGTGTCTTACATGTTTAAAAGCCCAGCACACAAAAACTTGGTTAGAGGAGGCCTCATAAAGGAGTTAACATCTGAGTCAGTGAAGCAACCACTGAAAGAGCAAAGGAAGAGAATCTTGGGAGAGGAAAGAACAAGCACAAAATACCCAAGGCAAGAAGAGCCTGGCAGGCTCAGGGACCAGCACGAACAGGGCTATCACTTGAATGTGTTCCCCTCTCCAAAGCTCATACACTACAAACTCAACCCTGAAATCCGTACAATGACAGCATCCAGATGTGGGGCCTTTGGGAGGTAAGTAGGGTTAGATGAGGTCATGAAGGTCAAGTTTCCATGGTGCGTTAGTGGCTATGAGAACAAGAAGAGACCTGCGTAGACACCTGCTCTATCCACCATGTGTTCCTCTCTTCCAGATTACAATACAGTAAACATGCCTTTCAGTACAATGGAACCTTAATACTGGGCATTCCAGCCTCCAGAACTAGGAGAAATAGAATCATTTTCCTTATAAATCACCTAGCTCCGCTGCTGTGTTGCAGCAAAACAAGACTAATACAGGTGGAAAGAACAATGAAAGCAAGGCAGAAGCTCAGGATGAGTTGGTGTCTGCAGAAGTTTATGATGAGTTCAGAAATGTTAGAAAAAGCCAGATCAGTTGCCCAAGCTATTTCATACCTCTTCACCATTGTTCTAGATGAACCACCTGCCCGGAATGCCTCGCCCATTCTTACCACCTAGAAAACTCCTATGATCCCTGGTGCAGAACTCTGGAAAAGTTGATTTATAATTTCATCTGTAAATCTTCCCCTGGCCTCCCTAGGTGACTTTCCCTTTCTTGTTTTGTTGTACTATCTACCATACATATTGTGCTTACCAGTTAAGAGAACTGGCTGTGGGGTCAAACCACCCAGATTCATACTAACTTAGCAACTTGCAGCAAGTTAATTCGCTTTTATGAGCTTCAATTTCTTCCTCTTCAGATCAGGAAAAGATAATAGCATCTTTGGCTACTACTGGATTGCCAAAAATATTAAATGAGTCAATGTAACTGCTCAGAATAGTGCTTTGCACACAGTAATTGTTTCATGTTATTAGCAAACACTGAATAATATCCGTGTGTCTCCATTTCTGTCTCCTTTGAAAGTATGGCATGGGTCAAGTGTCTTATGTGTATCCTTTACAGCTAAGTTGTTCCTAAACCATCCCCTATGCTCAGTGAAGAGAGGAGAAGAAAAAGGAAGAAAGAAGGAAGACAAAGGACTAGAAAGCAGGGCAAATAAAGCTCCACATGTTTCACAGTGTTTTCCCTCACTTTACTTATTCCATCCTTACAGAAATTCAGTGAGTCTGGAGAATGAGATTTACATGGTCCACTTCATGGATAGGAGCCCTGAGTCTCCAAAAAGTCAATGGTTCTGAGAATGAATGACTTCCTTCACAGTGAACGACTCGGCAGAGAGACACTCCCCATTCCCTGGACACATGTAAGCCATATGATATCCTCACCCTCAACATCGTAGCAAACAAAAGCAGTTACAGGAACTATTCTGTTTGTAGAGGGATTCGTGTTCATCAAATGCTTTTTAAGTCAATGCTCACTGAAGCCTTCTATGTCTAGTCAATGTGGCCCAAGTGCACTTCTGCTCTGTAGGTAAAACGGTGGGGGCATGGACACATTCTGGCTGGCATAGAACCGACACCCAAGTTCCTGGAAACCTCAGGGTCCCTCCACTCCCGCACACATCCCCAAGCCCAAGGTAGAATGGACTCAAGCAAATGTGCCTTCAGGCAAGACCTCAGCTTGCCTGAACTCTCCTTCTCTAATACTCTGGGCCTCTTCCTTCAGTATCCACAATGCATTCCCATTAATAAAGACAAAAAATATCCATCATCTAACAAATATCTGGTGATGTTCAAAAACAGTCAGAACTGTTCTTCCTGAGCCAATTTCTATTCTAGGCATAGTCAATGACTCACTGGCGACCTTGGACAGAAAAGAGGTAACCTTTATTCCTCTGACAAATGTATATTTCTCAGAAGCCAGAGTCACAAGCAATACAGCTTCTGACAAGATTTCCCTGGCACCCGCAGCCTTAAAGAGTCCTCCCAAGATCATGGATCCAGCTCCTCTTCCAACTTAGCTGATTTTGAAATGATTACCCCAGGCTCAAACTGTCAACTGGAATATGCAGGGACTGACCAGTCTATTGAGTTAAAACCGGCTGTCCCGTCACATAGCGAATGTGTGCCAGGAGTATGATCAGAATGCATCTCATGATTCCCAGTTCAATGCTAATGGCATTGAAGTCACCAGACAGTTCTCCTATAAGTTATGCTCAGAAGAAAGTACACAGAATTGTACAGAATGTCTAGATAATGAGTGGTCATATGTCATAGAGCCTGGTATGAGGTCAAGCACTAAAAAAGGGACAAAACTGATTTGACTTGTCCATTTTCCTACGTGTGAAATAACTACCCCAAAATAAACTATCCCAAAATAGATGTACAAAAGACCCTGGCATTTATTCAGCTAGTATTTATTGAGTGCCTATTGCAGTGATCGGCACTGCATTGCCTTGATGTTGAAAGTTTTCCTTTAACCAAGCAAATGACTTTGAATACCTCAATGTCTGTCTTCTTGGAGCACTTAATCTACTAGAAGAGGCAAATAGCAATCAGATCATCACATAGATAGTTATTAAGATGTAATTGGGCTAGAAGCTATAGGTTCAGGAGTTTATCATGGGAGATGAAGAAGCTTTTGGAAATAGAAGGCAGGAACAGAGTGAAGATGTAAACAGAGATGAGAGGAGAGGTGGGGCACAGAGTGTGCAAGACTGGATAGGCCATGGCTGCCTGGGTTCAACCATAACTGCACCCTCCCATGGGGTCACCCATTCCATTTGGAAATATGTCAAGAAGCCAAGTTTGAGTTGCCCTCTGTGTGCTCCACAGGAAAAAAATCCACAGGGAGTGGAGTTTGCCTACATATGGACAGAATCTGAAAATGGCAAATCTCAATATTCCTTCACTGTCTTTCCTAAAGCCGGGATAAAATACAGTGCCTTATGCAATGTCTTGGCCTAGAAGGCCTTTGACACGCACCCACTCCACGCAGGAATACCTATTACTCCCCAGTCCCAGAACCCATCAGCCAATGAATGGTTCCTTATATGTCTGCTTTCATTTCTCAGCCCTCCAAACCACAAAAACATTTTCCTTCTACTTGATTTTAATGCCAATTACAGAAGATGAGTCTTAGAAACAATCTTAGATAACTGATGACGGACCAGCAACATATATTTGTGTATGTACCCACACATCTACGTTTGTCATGAGAAACTGCTGTGCTCTCCTAACCATTTAATTTGTCAAAACAAGGACTTTAAAAAAAAATTTTTTATCTGTATGTCACCATCATTTGACCAAGGATATTCTGATCAAAAATTTCAAGAGCGAACTTTAAAGGGAGTCATTGCTCAGAAGCTGGAAATGACAAATGGACACTACCATTTCCCCATGGACAGACGAGTAGTACTAGAAGCTGCTGGCCCACAGCTGTGTTGTCCTACACTGCAACTCCCAGACACAGGAAGTTACTGTGGACTCCAACTGAGGCAGGTTGGAATTAAGATGTGCTATAACATTCACAACAGTTCAAAGATTCACTAAGAAAAAATATAATATGCCTCATTAACATGTGTATGTTGACTCTACGTGCAAGTAATGTTTTGGATATTCTGGGTTAAACAAATTACCGAAATTAATTTCATCCATTTGTCTTACTTCTTTAACGTAGCCACTGGAGATTTTTAAATTTCTTATGAAGCTTGTGTTGTCTTTCTGTCAGACAGCACTGGCCTGGAGCGACTTTTCCATTGAACAGATAGAGAAATTCAAAGAGAAAATCTTTGTGTACAGTGGGGAAAATAATGAAGTCAACTCTCGGTTACAGCTGTGTTTGAAACAGCACTGAACAGAAGCTGGAAAACAGGGCTCCAATCTTGATTCTGCCTCACACATCCTAGGGAAACCCAGCAAGGGGCCAAGACTCAGTTTCCTCCTCTTGACCAGGAAGGAATCGGACAGGGATGCTGACAGCGCTGTCTCTCTGATCCTCTTACCCTCAACCCCAGACAGGCCATCATACAGGCTGCCTGGGATCTGAGGATAATTTTCAGCTTCAGAAGTCATCCCAGAGAAGGAGCCCTGGAGAACCTCGTGGCTGACACATGTCGGAGTGTCACAATATTGATGATGTTCCTAAGAACACAGAGGCCACCTGCTGCTAGAGCTGAATGCGTAATGGAACAGTGTGAGCACTTACCAGAGGAAGCTGCCAAGTGGGTCTCCTGAGCACAGAGCACTGCTTGGGTAGCAGAGGATGCTGCACAAGCAAAAGGAAGCTACTGAGCATTTACTCTGCACCTAAGACAAGGTGAAGTACCTGGTTACGGGTTGTATTGTGTCCACCAAAATGGATACAGTGAAATCCTAGCCCACAGGGTCTCAGAGTGTGGCCTGAATCATAAATAGAGTGACTGTCTTAGCAGCACATACTCTAAAAATCAGAAATGAGGAGAGCCCTTACAAAGATAATTGAGTCAAAATTACATAGTCAGTGTGGGCATTAATCCAATATGACTGGTACCCTTCAAGAAGAGAAACTTGGGTATAGAGACAGATGCACACAAAGGAAAGAGACAGTGAAGGCACACGAGGGGGGCGGGAGCCATGTAACCAAAGTGATCTACAAGCCAAAGAACACAAGGAATGCTGGGGATATCACAAACTAGAATAGGCACCAAAGATTCTTCCTCATGCCTGTAATGCCTGTAATCCCAGCACTCTGGGAGGCTGAAGTAGAAAGAACACAAGTTCAAGACCAACCTGGGCATTTTAGCAGTTCTGTGAGATTTTGTCTTAAAATTAAAAATAAAAAGGGCTGGGGATATAGCTCAGTGCAAAAGCCCAAGAGAAGAAGAAAAGAGAGGAGGGGAGTATAAGAGGGAAGGAGAGAGAGAGGAAGGGAAGGAAAAAGAGCATGACCCAGAAGTATAACCAATAAATATATTTTGGTTTAAGCTACCCACTTGGTGGTACTTGGTTTTGTTATCCATGGGAAACTGATAAATACATTTTAAACTCATTGCTTCATATGATACTCAAAACAATCTTATAGGGAAGATGTCTTAGTTACTTTTCTCATTGCTGAGATAAAACACCTGACATGCAAAGTTAAAGCAGGAAAAGTTTATTTCAGCTCACAGTGGACAGAGGTTTCAGTCCACAGCTATTTCCAAGGCAGGGTGACATGGCAGAGTGGCACTGCAGAGGAGAAACAGTCCATAGTGTGGCAGGGCAGGCAGAAGGCAGCAAGCAGCACTGGCAACAAGAGAGCCTTCCTTTCCCTTTTACCCCATCCAGGATAAAACCCCATTGGGTGATTTCAGCCACACCCAGGGTGGAGCTTCCATTGTCCACTCCTTTAATCCCAACATCATACTCTTAATCCACATTCACACATCCTAAGCCAGCCACCTTCAAAACTCCCCACCTACAGCTGCATGAGGCTTTGGAGGAACACCTAGGTACAAGACATAACGGTAAGTGTACTATTACTGTACACATCGCAGGGAGGTAAAAGAGAGTAAAAATGAGACATAAATCTCTTTTAGGGACCCGGGAAGGACTAGTGTAAGACTGAGGACAGATTTCAGTCTTTCTAATATAACCCAATACTACCATATTATCAACTCGATTTTACTATACCTTGTAATAGTAGCATTATTTATGGAGATAAGAAATCATCATAAACTGAGTAGCTCTGAGTACAAGTGCAGATAGTGGTGGAGGTTAAGTGTGAACATATAAAAGTAGAATACTATCAACCTTTAAGAAGGAAATATTATCACTTGCAATGTGAATAAACCTGCTACACCTTATGTTAAGTGAAATAAGCAGGCACAAAACCACAAATGCTACAAGATCTCCTGTGTGGAATCTAAAAAAGTGAAATTTATAGGCACAGAGAATAGAAAGGCAGTTATCAGGACTGGCAAATGCAGGAATCAGATTGAGAAAATAATGATCAAAAGAAATAAAATTTCAGTTAGACAAAATGAGCAACATTTAAGTTTTCACTCCCCCAAAAAGTAAGGTAATGCATATAATTAATTATCTTAATTTATTCCTAAATGTGTACATAACTTAAAATAATATTAGTGAAAATAAATTGCTCCCCTCGCATAAGGTAGCTGTGAGAACAGAATGAGCTGATGCCTGTGTGCATTCAGTAGTGTCTGTCTTACAAAATGTGCTAAAGCAACATCCATAGTTCATTTTATCATTTTACTGAAGTGGGACAGAATGAGCTGGAGGTTGAAGGTAGAAGCTAAGAAGCACAAGAAACAGGAAGAGTCACCTCTATTCCCCCCACCCTGCAGATGGCAAACTTTGTTCCAACAGCAAAGACAAGGCGTTGAGATGGGAAGCTAACAGATGGTGGTTAAAACTGGCAAAAATATTTGAGTATTTTCTGAGCAATTAGGAACTAAGGACAGGTAGAAGGTCCATTGGGCAGAATGGGACAGACGGATGGATGGGCACTCTTGAATTTGTAGAACTGGAAAATGCTAGGTATCTTTTCTCCAGCAGTATCTGCAGCTCTGATAGGTGTGAGTCAGTGCTGAGCATTCACAGAGTGAACTGGTTAAATAACAAACAAATTTGAGAATTGAAGACATAAGCGAGTAACCAGATGCATTAGGCTTCACTGCAGTCTGCATTTCTAGGACGGGATACCAAGCTGACAGTATCCCACAGCAATGTTTTGACAGGGCCCTGACTGAAGTGCAAAGGACTAACACACTGCACTCTCCAACTGCACTCACACTTTCTGTGTCTCTGCCTGTCCTGACTCATATGATCCTCATAAGACAGTGAGCTCCCTGGAAGCTGGGCCACACACAGTCACACTCTATGCACCATAATTTCATATTGCGTCTCATTATGTATGCTGGGAAAGAGCACGTGCTCTGGTGTTGAGACCCCAGCTCCATTCTTCACAGACTGTGGGACCTTGGCTGAGTTACTGAACATACTAATCCTGAGTTCCTTGGACTACAGATGAGGGGAGTCCTATGCCATAGAGAATTTGTAAGGTTTAGATTAAAAATAACCCACATAAAAACACTCAGCACAGTCCCTGACCATAACAAAGATTTCAGGAAATGTTGGTTGTCATACTAAATGCAATGACTTTGTACCAGCTTGTACTATTTTTGTTTGGGGAGCTGAACCAGATTTATTCCAACCCAAGAGGGAATGCAGTAATACAGCATTAGTGGTGGGGCTCAGGGAAAAGACATGAAAGAACAAGAGGGCTATAGTGAGCTGGAGACAGGTCTCCCCGTCGAGCATGGCTTGAAGAAAGGCTGATTTCCAGGGCCTCTGAGTCCAGAAATCTCCTCCAACATAATTGAGAAACATGTTCCTCGTGCACTTTAATTGTAGCCTAGCAGATGGCAGAGTTATTTGTTTAATGAAATATGTCCATTCGATTAAGCTGGGCCACTGGGGATTTGAGGTTTCAGTACAATTTCTGCTGCTACCCCTCCTTTTGGAAGAAAGGGCAGTTTCCAGGATTGTAAGAAATTTGGATCAAAAACTGGAGAGGGAGCAATGGTGGTAGAGGAGTATAGAAATCCAAAGTTAAGCTTGTGAGTCTCTGTCTCTGTCAAGTTCCCTCTGTGGCAAAGAACCAGAGCACTGAGTGTCTCTTGGTGAGTTCTGGGCATAGGTGGGTCACAGAATCCATCAGCCAAACAATTTATGAACCAACCAAACTGCACTAATCAGGATCATCCAACCAACTCAGGCTGCTTCCTCTGTGCCTTACCTGTGCCTTTGCCTGTTCAATATATTTTTTCCTTAGGTT
The DNA here is from genome assembly GCA_004027295.1 of Dolichotis patagonum. Taxonomy (NCBI): domain Eukaryota; kingdom Metazoa; phylum Chordata; class Mammalia; order Rodentia; family Caviidae; genus Dolichotis; species Dolichotis patagonum. The sequence continues at coordinate 36,885 of PVJX010007481.1, forward strand.
TGAGGTCCACTTTTGTGTGATAAGTGCAGATGTGTACACTCATGTGTGTGACAGACACGTGCACGTGTGAACACGGGCATGGGTACATCATACCATCTCCTCTTTGAAGCCTTCTCTAACTTCCCTGTCAGAAAGATATCACAAAACTCCTCAAGGTCCTTCATCTGAAGTTCTTCAGTGACACACTACATTCTGCTTAGCATTCCTGCATTTGTATTAACATAGTACAGGACTTTCTTCAGACAGGATGATCTTGTTCCTTAAAAGAGGGGTCAAAGAAGTGTCTTATTCTTAACATGTTTGGCTGCTAAAAGACCCGCAGAGAATGAAAGAGAGAAGGATATCCGAGGTAGGGAGGCCCAAACTCCTTTCCCTAACCTTCTGCTCAACCTGTACCTCTGGGGCCCTCTGCCAACCTGAGAGCAGTAACAGTTAATGTGATTGGTAAAGACTTGAAACACTGTTTTCTCTTAGCTTCTGAGACACCAAATTCTCTTCCTGATTCACCCACTGCGCTTTCATAGTCTTTGCTGAATCATCTTCTTTTTATAGTTTCTCATTGCTCCAGCGTACAGTCCTCACACCTCTTCCTATTCCCCCATGTCTCACACCCTATGTGACCTCATCCAATGCCAGGACTTCAAGCACTGTCTGATGTTCCAGATCACTAAATCTGTATTTCCAGTTCTGACTATTCCCTTGCAGTCTAGATGTGACTAATAATCTACACCATGGATGCATGGAAAAGTAATGGGCTTCTCAAATTTAACATGTCTAAGCCAAAATCACTGACTGGACCACCCACTCTCATTCAATATCACTATCTACTCATGTAAGGTTTCAGATTAAAATGTCCCCCCAAAGTCTCATGTTCTGGTATGGGGATCTTAGAAGGTGATTGGATCATAAGATGCGAGGTCTCATTGATGGAGGTGGGTAATAGGATATGACCTGGGGGACTACACCTGGTCCTCAGCTTCCTCCTTTTTGGCTTTCTGCCTCCTGGTTGACAGGTGAACATCTCCCCCTCCTCCCAACCTCCTTCCACTGTGATGTTTCTGCCTCACCACAGGCCTAAAAGCAATGGAGCCAGTTACCATGGACTAAAACCTCTGAAACTATGAATTAAAATAAACCTTTCCTCCTTTAAGTTGTTATTATCAGGTAATTTTGTCATATCAACAAAAAGCTGGATAACACAACTAATTTTTCAAGTCAAAAAGCCTTTAGTCCTCTCTCATTCTCATTACCCTAATCTCATCCACTCCTAGGGTTTACCAGTTGTAATAGTCAACATATTGTGTCACTTATAGAAATTTAGAAGCTTAACTAAGTGACTCAGTGCTTCTATATGCTGGGGTATAAAAGACATGCCCTAGGGCAGCTGTTTATACCCTAAGATGTTATAATGGTTGATTCATGGTGCCAACTTGAGAAGTTTGGAAGCTTAACTGATTCAGCAGGAGACCAGGGTATTTACTATGTAAGCATCCTCAGCCTATGCAAGAGGACGCATGAAGATGGTGTGAGTGCTACACCCACCCTAGGGTGGGGAGCCTGCTTACAATACAAGAGAAAAAACAGGCTTTCTCACCCCCCTCCTTTTTGCTCTTGTTGCTTTTGTTGTCTTCTGCTGCCTTGAACTGTTGCCCCTTACCATGCCACACTGCCTTGGATCCAGCTGATTATGCACTAAAACCTCCACAAACTGTGAGTTAAATAAGCCTCTCCTCCTTTAACTTTGCATGTCAGATATTTTGCCTCAGCAATAAGAGAAGAGTAACTAACACACTAGTTTTGCCTCCAGAATACACCCTGGATCCACCATATCTCAGCATCTCCTCTGCCAACTCACCATTCACTTTGCCTCAAATATTAAATCACTTCCTTAACAGTCTCACTCTTCACGCGTAGCCCAGACACTGAACTCTTCACACATCAGCAAGAATCAGAACCTCATTCCCCATTTGAATGTGCTTTCAGCTTCCCACTGCACTCATAACAAAACATCAAATCCTCTGAACAACTATTTAAGGCCCTAAATGATCCAACCCACCTGTCTCAAACAAGCCCGAAACTCTCCTTTCCATTAACACAGGCCATTCATGCAGGTCTTCCTTTTCATCCCTTTGACACATTGAGCTCATCTCTGTGCAGGGCTTTTGTATTTCCTGCTCTTCTGCTTCTACCCCCACCCCGCTTGTCATGTACTCTTTGCCATTGCCACCACTGCCCCTTAGCACTCTCTCACCCATGACATCCTGATCTTGCTCCCTGTTAAAATATCTGGCCCCAGGGTTCATCTCTGTAAGTTTCTTCCTGTATTGTTTCCCATATACTTCTGACTGTGATTCTGTGATTCATCATTTAAACTTTGATTATTTATCAAGGTTGTAAACTATCTGACCCAGTTAAAACCCTGACATTGAGTAAATGCAACAGGCCTTTTTCTCTACATCAAGGCAGCTTTGCCTAGTAGGAAAAATATCAGTTTAACACCAACACAAATCTACCGTCTCTTTGTTGCCTGGCAATTCTCCTGTTGCTCCTGTTCAATGCTCATTCATATTTAACACAGTGGATACTCCAAATCACTTTGAATCTCCTTGGAAACCATAAAACCCCCCACTCCAGCACTCCTTGGACCATCATTTAAAGCAGGTAACTGACCCACCTGCCACACAGACAGGTGAAACCTTGGGTCGCATCCACTCCTTCACCTCTACTGATTAATCCCTCTCTGGTAGTAACCCCTGCCTCTCTCCAGCACAGTTACACATATTGACGTCTCACTAATCTTATTTAAAAGCAAAATCTCATCTTCATATCCCAGATAATTCACTCCTCTCTTCTCTAATGTCTCCACTTGCTCACCTCCCATTGTTTCCCTCACCCTTTTACCCGTTCTGGTGGGGTTTTCTGTCCTATTTATTCAGTAAAATTGTTCCCGCCAAGGGCAATGATGGTTGTTTGTCACTGAATCCAAAGATAAATATTATTGCATCTAAGATCAGTCTTTCCTGTATAGCATTCAACCTCTGGTCATCCTTGAAATGGGGCTTTTTCCTTTGATTTCATTCCATGTCACTGTAGCCTCTTGTCTTACTTGCACTCATCCATCAGTTCCTTCTAAAGCTCCATTGAAGTCTGCCCTTCCTCTGTCCATCCAATGAATATTGATTTCTATGGGGTTTTATCCTTGTTCACCATCACTGTCCTAAGAGCATAGCATGGTACATTTCTGACCAATTAAATGTCTGTTAGACACATGGAAGGAGAAAATGAATGTCAGATCGGTGACATGTTGCCACTCCTTCCCAGAAATGGCGACCTAGTGTGGGAGCTCTGGTGGTCAGACACATTATCCACCCTCTTTTCAACATTTCACCAACTTCCTCCTCTGGCAGTCACTCATGAATTTACTCAGAAAAAATAAGGCTGTCAAATATCCAAGGGCTCAAGGGCATATCTAGAAACTAATATTTCCTTAAAAGAACTTAAGTTTTTCCTCCAACACTTGAGATTTCCTCCATTACTTCAACCATATGGGCTAATGTGGAAGTCTGCCTCCTGGGTTCAATTCTCTTTATTTTCCCTGTTCTAAACTCTTCACTCTGAGAGGTATGAAACCTGTATTCTGGCCATAACAATGTCAACAATTTGTCAAGTGATACAGTAAATCACTTCCTCTCTGGACCTGAGTTTCCTCCTATCATCTGTGTTTTCTCTCCCCATTCTGATTTAGAGAGGCTGAAGGAAGGCAAAATAAAGCACTGTAAAAAGAGAAAAGACCATGCAAACTTACCATATTTTTAACTGGCTATCTTCCCTTCTATGTGTATTAATCATCTCATTTAATTGCATATATTTCTGAGATAAACTGAGCTATTCATATTACCCACAATTACATACAAAACCTTTTAAGCATAAAGTATGTCTTCTGAGAAAGCAAATTTCTGCCTCCTCGGATCTGTTCTTCTTCCACAAACAATCCTAATGAACATAGCTGTATTGCTTACCAAACCACAGCGGGTAAGAAATGGAAATGAATAAAGGGTAGAGGACCTATCACAGGGAAATGTACTAGACAGAGCAGGTTGAGAGCTGACAACAATTGCAAAAATAGAAATATACAAAACTAAACAGAGAAATTCAAAACCTGACAGGTAAAGGCCACATAGGCTTCCCACCAAATGCATCCTACAAAGCCAAAAGCCTCATAATGATGACTCTCAGGCTTTAGAACACTCTACTATTGACAATAGATTCCAAAGAGAGAACATATGTAAGTATAAATGAACTCCTGCTCTATTAGTCTCAATTCAGGTATAAAAACAGAAATTGCCTTTGAACTCTAAGTTACCAAATTAATGTTTTGGTAACAGAAATGACACCAACTTTTCATGTTATGCTTGAGGCTAGTTACCAGCTACTTATTATAAATATCAGTCAACTCTTTTGGACAAAAATCATAGTCTTCACTCAGACTTTAGAAACAAACCTTCCCTAGGGACCATAGAATTATTTAGAAAAGGGACATGAAATATTTCATGTTTATGAAATATATTGGGTAACATCAGGTTGTATTAGGCAGCTTTCTGTTAGTATGACAAAATATCTGGGATAATCAACTTATGAAGAGGAAAGGTTTATTTTCACCCATGATTTTAGAAATTTCAGCACATGACTATCTAGACCCATTATTTTAGACCTGTAAGTATCGTACATTGTGGCAGGAGCTAGTGGGAGAGGAAATCCAGTCACCTCGTGGCCAGGTGCAAAAGACAGTGAGCATAAGAAACTGGCAACTCACAGTCGATTCTGAGGGCACACTGCCACTGACCATATGACCCCCCACTAATCTCACCTCCATTAACCTCCCACCATTCCCCTATAGTGCCAGTCTGAGATCAAGCTTCTAATACATGGAACTTTGTGGGACATTCCAGACCCAAAGTGTCACACAGTTTGTCTAGAGATACATTTCTGCAATAGTCATTTTACCATATAACTTCCTAGGACTCAATATAGTTTGTAATGTATATTTACACTTGTGACTTACTTCTTTATTCTGATTCTCTCCACTAACCAGTAAACTTTGCATGAACAAATATTAAGTTTGTTTTGAACTCACTGTTGTATCCCAAAAGTCTAATAGAATATGTGGCATATAGAAGTTCCTCATTGCTTACATATCACTATTACATGAATTCATATCATAAGGAGTACACCATATTTGCAAAGTAGTATAACACACCAGAAAAACTCTCATTGTCTTAATTTCTTCACTACTCACTGAAAATAACCATTGAAGGTAGTAAATTATGAATGGTTGGCATGTTTTCCTTTGGATATAAATTATGATAGTAAAGAGAAATAAAATCATTCTCATATGTTTTGCCTACCTAGAAAGACCATGGACTCATTCCCATGTGTTTTCTACTACTCCAAATGTGAGAAAGAAATTGATAGGATGTTAGCCTGAAGATTTCAAGTAGGTTTTCTAAATTATCTTTCAACAAGATATGTGTACAGATGTTCAAACAAACAATTTATTGTTGATAAAAGAGAAATATTGAGATTGGTGACAATTTCTTCCTAGAACTCCCCATGCCACTGAGTACCTGGTTCACTAGAAAAACTCATCACAATTTCCAAGACCCTGGATATGGTGTGGGCTCAATACAACCTGATCATTTTGTATCTAGGATCTAAGTGAACTATGAAATTAAGAGGACTGACTTGGTCATATTTCATATTTCTTCCCTTCTTAGAAGAAATTAAGTCTTTCAGACTGACAAACAGATACTGCACCTGGGCTATCATCATTATAAATGCATGCTCCACTATAATTACCCCTCTTAATTAGCCTGGGAAGCTGGAGGACATAGCAATAATGTTGGCAATTCTTCACCTACTCCAGTGACTGTTAAACATGCTGTATCAACTGTTGAGAGAAAGACCATGTACAGATAAATGGATCATCATAATTATAAGCACAATCATAGTAGCAGGAACCATTAATGCTCTTAAGACATTGGTGAGTGACATATCATCCTCCACATCAGCACCCATTGTGCCTAGCATTACAAAAATTTACTTGAAATAGAAATACACCCAAATGTTAAACTTGAAGCTATAAAAGTTAGAAGGCAACACATAGAAGGAAACCTCTATGATTTTAGGTTAGGAAAGGTTTCTTAAACATCACCTGAAGCATGATCTATAGAAAACAATGCTTGAAAATCTGAACTTTGCCAAAGTTCAAAACTTCTACTTTACAAGAGACACTGCTCAGAGAATGAAGAGATAAGCCACAAAGTGGGATAAAATGTTAGCAAAACAAATCAGACAAAGTACTTGTATTCAGAATACGTAAAAACATTTTCAAAATTTGATACTAATTAAATGACCTACCCAATTTTTTAAAGATGGGCAAAACATTTGAACAGATACTTCACCGGAGTTAGACTGGGGCCCAATAAGCACATGAAAAGATGTTCAACAACCTTAGTCCTTAGAGAAATTCAAACTACAGTGAGGTCTCACACACACACACATGCATGCACGCACACACACACACACACACACACCTATTTGAGTGGCTATATTTTAAAAGATCACTTATGCAAGGTGCTAGTGAGAAGGTAGAGAAACTTCACTTCTCATACATTGTGGATAGAACTGTAAAATGTTGCAATCAATTTGGAAACCAGTTTGCCATGTCCTTATAAAGATAAACACACATCATATGATACAACAATCATACTCAGATATTTAACTAAGTGAATGATCCCTATATTCACCCAAAAGTCTATACACAAATGTTTATAGGAGATTTACTCATAATTGTCCCATATTGCAAACAATACAAATATCCTCCAACCACTGAATAAGCAAATTGTGTGGTATCTACACAATGAAATACTGTTCAGCACTAAACAAGGAAAGAACTGCTAATACACATGCACACACACATCAACGTGAGTGAATCTCATATATCACACTAAGCAAAAGATAATACTCTCAAATGGTTGCATTGCAATGGCATTTAGAAAAAGGGGAAATTATAAGAACAAAACGCAGATCAGTGGTTGCTAAATACATCTGGGAGTAAGCTGACAAGGCAAAATGATGGCCACATCTTAGAGTAATAGAACCCATCTGCAGTTTAAATATGGTTATGGTTACAGGAGTGCATGCATTTAGCAAAATTCATTAAAATTATATTCAAAAAAGTAAAGTTTATTCACATAAACTTTTAAAACACATGTTCTAACAAAAAAATACAAAAACATCTATCAAGAATATGTCTTAACAAGAAGCTAAGACTTCCTTTGAGTTGGCACCATGCGCGGGCTGACTTGGTGAGAGCCAGATGCCAGCCCCTGCCACATGCAGGCAGGGAGACAAGAAGAGCCAACATTCCTCCTGCCTCCCCAGTAAGCAACTGACTGACCCAGAGAAACATAGGTTGCAATGATAGTTATGAGGTAAAATATAACTTGTAGTGCTTGTAGTGTTTAGCGTTTCACTGATTTTGCAGGTCTAAAGCCAGTGGTCTGATCATCTATTCAGAGGAGAGCAATATGCAATGTAGCATCTCTGGGGTTTCTCCTTCTGAAGATGGTGGTTATTGTTAACTCCATACTGTCCTGTTTTGAAATCCTGTATCATTCTTATTGCTTTGTTTGGTTGGGTTTTATTCTGTTTTTTATATCCGATGGTATGGGCAGCTGTTTCAAAGATAACAAGATATATTATGGTAGCCATTTTGAATTTACTATTATCTTGTTTTGAAGTCCTTTATTTCATTCATTGTTTTTTTTTTGGGTCTATTCTGTTCTGTTTTGTTTGCTTTTACTATGTCTGATGGTATCGCAGCTATTTTGAAGACAACCAGAGGCATTACAGTAACTATTGTTGATTTCCTATTGTCTCGTTTTGAAATTCTGTGTCACACTGTCTTGTTTTCATTGGCTTTATTCTGTTTTATTTTGCTTGGTTTGATTCTAAGATAAAATTTTTTAAAATAATAAAAGAAAATGTCTTAAAATCTTCATTAAAAGGGATTTAGCTCAGTGGCTTAAGTGCCTGCCTGGCAAGCACGAGGTCATGAGTTCAATCCCTGGTATTAAAAAAAAAAAACTTCATTAAAATAATAGCTCTTAACATTTTTAATTCCTCATCATGCAACAGGCAAAACTTCTATCATCTTTTTAATATTTCCTACAACCTTTTGCACTGAGGACTATTCATATCTCCATTTGCAGGTACGGAGGATGGTTAAGCATCTTTTTTCTGGTCTCAGGTCATGATTCACATCACATGACTCTAGGTGCTGTGCTCTACCTGGCACCCTGCGTGGTCTCTCACTGACGCAAGGGGAAGACACTGGACCCGAATCTAGAGTCCAATCACAACACTCATCTATCTGCTGCCGACACACTGGGCGAGCAGCAAGCAGAACCTAACCTTTTTGTGCTTTCCTTTTGACATACTGAAATCCATGGCATTGGAAAAAGATGATTTCTTAGTTTCCACGTGTTCCTACTTTACATACCCATGAGTAGTTTTTCATCATATGCTGCTTGGAATGACTAGCACTTCTGACATATTCAAGCTCTTTCCTTATCCTCCTGCAGCCCCACTGCAGCCTAGGATATAAAATTCTGTGACTGAAGATCCAGGGATAGTGGCTTCACTAAAACACAATGCATATGCAACATAGCCCTTGATTTCAAGTTGTTCAGAGTCCATCAGATGAGAAAGAGACCAACAACCACCCAGCAGGCCGTAATGTGTGTTAAGTTCTTTGCTGTGGAACTGTGACACTTGAAATGGTAGGCCACTACGCGGGCTCTGGAGTCAGGAAGAGCTAAATTTAAACCCCTCCCATTCTCAGCCATTTCACCTATGTAATGAGATAACAAGGGTGCATGAGATCACTATTACCCTACAACAGGTCCTGCACATAAACCACAGTGGAACCCTGTGTGATGCAATGATTAGACTTGCTCACCACTGCTACATTGCTAAGGCACTAGATTTTCTGGAATCAGAGGGATAAGGCAGCAAACAGACACAAATTAAAAATATTACACAAATTAGTATAGCAACTGCATGGCAGATTTGGCTAAAGGCTCTCACCCATGGGATTCTTTACATCTCCAACCTTGTAACTAAGCCATGTCCTTCATGTCTCTTTCAGCATTTATAAACTAGACTTGGCAAGAACTATCAAATTCTACTCTCCTGCACTATGGGGGAAGGGTTCCTCAACAAGACTGATCTCTCCATCTTCCTGGAGACTACAGATTGTTCCCACAGGAAATAAGACTGCCCAGAAATGATACTGAATTTGGCAGTCTCCTTACTCCTGTATTATCTTCTGTTCCTCACTGGAGTCATTGTCTCTGGCAACCTCTGAAATTTCACTTATATGACTTTTTCTTCTTTTTTTATTTGTTCCTTCTCAAAGTAATTATAAAATTAACAAAGCTGGAAGTCTATATATACATATATGGCTCTACATCAGTGGTTTGGAACTAGGGCTGATTTTGCCTCCCAGGGGATCATTTGGCAATATCTTGAGACATTTGTAGTTGTCACAGCTGGGGTGAGGGATGAGATTGCTGGCATACAGCAAGAAGAGGATAGGGATGCTGCTAAATTTCAAATGCTACCCAGGTCAGCCTCCAACAAAGAATTATCTCCCCCAAAATGGCAATTGTGCCAAGGTTGTGAAACCCTTCTGCACTGATAAGAGCACTTTCACATCTGTTTGCCCATCTGATTTTTATTACACCCTTGGGATGAAACCAGGTCAAAACCCACATTCATCCCTAAATTTCTCCTTGTAATAAGGATAGATATAAACAGACAGCCTTACGGTGAAGCTGGAAAACTGATATGCAGAGCAGTGAAGAAAATGTCCCAAAGTCAGGTAGCAGCAAAATCAGGACTTGGGATTTCCTGATTCTCCAAGCATACTAGTCAGAAATGTGATAAAATATTTTCTTCCTCAAGCCTAGAAGAGAGGTACGAAACCAGAAAATCCTAAAGCACTAAATAAATATATCCTCTTAAGTACTCAAAGACTACTAGCTTGGAAATGATTCTTACAGGTTACTTAATTCAGTCCTATTGCTTCATACAAGGGAAGAAAATAGAACCTCCTATCACAGGGCAGATATACTTGGAGAATATGCCAAAGACCATCTCTTTTCTGGACATGCAGGGAGCAGATTATTGGCTACTGCAGTGGAGGAAACATTTGAAAACTGTGAGTGGTCTGTATAAGTATTTTTTTAATGACAGGACTAAAAAGGGAGTTATACATAAACTCAGGCATAAACTCAGGGACAGATGGGCTGGTTGCTATGGGCTTAAGAGAGTTAGAAGGAAAAAAAGGAGTCTAGGAAAGAAAGCAGGTTAGGAGACGACTAAAAGAAGTAGGAATAGGGAAAGAGAAATTACATATAACATCTTATCTTTTGGGATTCCAATTAAGTCTCTTGAGGTCTAGGAAAGGAAACTCTGTCAAACAAACTAAACTCATACTGTTCTCTTAAAAAATACTACCAATATTTTTTAACCATAAGTATAATATATGCTTATTATTTTACAGTGAATGATACAAAAATATAATTAACCAATAACAAATGCTGACAGTATTATGAGGAAAACAGAACCCTCCTCCACTGTTGGTGAGAGTGTAGAATGGTGTGACCACTGTGGAAATCAGTGTGGTGATTTCTCAAAAAAGTAGGATTAGAGGTCCCATTCAATCCAGCTATTCCTCTTCTGGGTATGGTCTCAGGAGAATTAAAAACATCATACCACAGCGATATAAGCACACCCATGTTTATAACAGCACAATTTGTAACAGCTGGATCTTGAAAACAACTCAAATGCCTATCAAATAAGGAAAGGTTAAAAAAGATGTGGTATTTTTATACAATCAGCCATAAGAAGGATAACGCTGAGACTTTTATAGGGAAATGGATGCAACTTGAGGCCATACTCATAAGCTAAATGAATCAGACTTGCATGTGCAAACACCATATTGTCTCCCTAGTTTAAGAAACTGAAAGAGTAAATAAGATCCAAAATGTACAATAGATATTGTGCAGTGGGAAGAAACTGCTCAAAAGGAAAGAACAACTAGGGTGGGAGAAGTAGAAAAGAAGGAAGGGAAAAGGAATATATATATAATATTATATTAATTATATATAATATATGTATTATGTATTTTATATATTATAATTATATGTAATAGTTAAGATAGTTATACTAATTTCTACTAGCTCATTGAAAAGAAAGGTTTGTGCTTATATTGTTTGAACTATTTTTCATGCTGACATAATCTAAACTACTTTGAAAATAACAATACATAATGTGTACATCATTGTTGCTATCCTATTATGTTGTTTTGAAATTTTGTGTCATCATTTTTCTTTTTTCTTTTTAAAATAAACGTTTTAAAAAATATAATATACAGCGTAAAACTTTTCCCACCCACTTAAAATAACTGTTATGACTAGCTTAATCTGTACTCTAAATTTATGTACTAGCCTACATTCTATATAGCAAACTATGAGGACTTTAACTTTTTTTACAAAAATTCTAACTACAAAGTGTCTTTGATTTTTACTTGAAATATGAAATAGACAAATTTTACTTTAATTTACACAGAAATACTGGATTCTTCCTCCTATCTATTCAGTATTCAATAATGCTGATGGATCATATTTCACTATTGATAAATATTGATTTCATTCTTGTGTGACTACTTTCAGGTAAGAATTCCTCGAGTTGGAGTTCCACTGGAACTGCATGGAATCATATAGTAAGAAATGTGCACTTAAACTTTGATCATCAAATTACTCTCAAAAGAACGTTCCATTTTTTTGTCTTTCTAAGTGGGTATTTTAGATTGGTGGCCACCTTCTCTCTGAAGCATGCCCTGGTTCCCCCGGCTAGAAATAAGCCCTCATTCTCAGCATATTTCTTTTTGCATGTGTTCCTCCCAGTCCTTGCACTCTTCAATGGCAGCCCTGTCTGCACGTTAACTTGCATCATTTTCCTGGGGTCAGCACCTGGAGCAGGTCAAATAAGAGGAAAGTAAGTGTGAAGCAAAGATCCCAGAATTTCATACCCACTTCCCGCTCCTTATTGTTTCTGCTGCTCTCATCTGAACAGGTTCCATCAGACAGGCAGTGTGGAGGGCTGTGTGAACTCGTGAAAGATGAATTTAGAAGGATAGCTAATTAGGAGATCAAACAACCCATAGAAGTGAGCAACTCAGATCTTCTGCAGATGGTTCAGTGCTACAAATATCCTTAATAAATGATGGGCCTTGTAGGGATGCTCCTATGTACTTTTTCCTGAAAATCAAAGCAGAGTGTCAATTTGCTTTCTGAAGATGAAAGCTCTGAACTGAAAGCAGAGTAAAGAATCAGGTCAGGAATAAGAGATCATCGCTCTCCAAGTGCTACCCCTAGGCAAGTCTTCCAGGAAGACTGGGCCCTGGGAACCCTTGTCTGTGATATGCTTTAGAGAGTAAAATATTGGTTCAAATAGTCAGCAAACATCATAGATTTTATTTCCTCTTAGGTATTCATGAAGCACCTCCATAAAGCAGTCCCTAAAGAGGCTTTCAGAAATCTTTCCAGTATATTAATGCTCCAAGTTCATTACATAGCCAAAGCTAGGCCTCACATTCTTTCTTCTCATTCTACTACTGACAAGATGGGTACTGTTTGGAAATTATGGAAAGCTATATCATGGATTGTATCAGGGTTACGTTTACATCATGAGTGTCAATGATATAGATATTAAATTAATACTCAAAAATAATTTCCTTAGCACCTGGTAGAGGTCCAGAAAAAGTAATATAATAGTCAAACAACAAGACTCTTGTTCTCTGGTCTAGTCCCTGGAGGGGTAAATCCCCAGATCTGCTTTTGCTACTCCCATCAAATACTCTATGTTGAGCAAAGAGTGTAGCTGCTACCATTCCTAAGGAACATAAAGTCACCAGGAAGAGGATTCTCCTGGGATTTCTCAGATGGGACTCAAGAGAAAGTCAAGTAAAAAAAAACAAAGTTAGCTCTACTGATGTCTCAGAGTAAGAAAGACAGAAACTGTGAGTTCTTTACCAGAGCCTCATCTGTGAAATTATGTGACCACACAAATCTTGAGAGCTCAGTTATTTAAGTTGTTTTATTGTTAAAACAACAAAAATTGTATGGAATTCTTCTGGACTTTGTCATAGTGGCCTAGTAAATGTGTGGAGATTTAAGCCATTGTATCTGCCTTTGGGGGTATAAAACTAAGAGTCAAGACAAACTCTTAACAGATTGTGACTGAACAGAAAACAAGCTCTCATATACAGTACTATTATCAGTGGGAACACAACTCTCATATATTATTTGTAGAACCTCTTTATAGAGTAGTTTACCAATGTCTATAAAACTTAGATGCATATCACATTTGGCCCAGTATTTTATTCATTAACTCATTCAGTGAATTTTCTAGTAAGCAGTGTTGGAGGTGCTGGAGAGCAAAAGCAATAAAAAAATCTCTTCACTCAAGGTGCTGATGATCTAGAGAAGAGCATCTAATAAACAAACAAGTAAATATATACTATCTATATATTTAATAAATGACATGTGATAAACAGCACACAGAAAAATAAATCAGGCTTAAGGGAAAGGGAAATTCTAAGGTAGGATTAGACCCTCTGGTCAGTTTGAGGTAGAACTGAAAAAAAAAAAAGAAAGAAGCAGGTAGAAAGGAGACAAGGAAACTCAATTTTTAATGTTCATTTTATTTTATTAGTACATATTTGCAGTACATGAAGTTTCCATTCTTCTTGGGGAGTAGACACATATATATAACACAGGTATCCTTTCTATTTTTAATCCTCTCCCTGCCAACTTCCTTCCCTTGGTCTCTAAGTCCCCTTGCCTCATTTTTGTTCTTGTTGTGGTTATTGTCCTTAGCTGTTATGCTTAGCATCATAACATACAATATTTTCATTTATATTCATTCTGAGCATTTGTTAGCTGGACATGGCAGATCTTAGCTCTTCTTAATTTCTGTGTCTCCTTTATTATCTTGGTACTCTGGACAGAGCCCTGCTCACCTCCATATGTAGGAATGCCATTCACGCTGAAAACATCTGTAATCTATTTCATCCCCTTCAAGGCTGACGACACCAAGATAACAATAACTAAAGTAATTTCAAAGACTCTCAATTGCTGGCTGTCACAATGTCCAGTTCCAAATCCCTAAAGCAATGTCTAAAAGTTTTCATACCTATAGTCACCTCAAGTTCCAGGACAAGCAGTCTTGCAGATCACTCCATGGTGAGGTCATCTGCCTCAAAGCTAGCGCAATTTTTCCATGGGAAGAACCTAGACAGCCCACTTCCTGCACATCAAAAATCATCCCATAGGAATCCACTGCCCCTTAAGCCATAAGGATTCCTCCAGAGCCATAGAAACCAGAACTAAGATGATGATCAACCAGACCCTGGCTCACTTTAGCTAATCCTTGAATGCTGGCCTCTTGCTTTTGTGAATGGGCCCGTCTACCCCCTCCATCAAGTATGCCTCTTCAGTTACATTAGCTAGAGTCTTTTCCTATTACTACTTCATGCTGCCTAATAAATCTGCATCATGCCTCACACAGATGCAACCTGAAATTATTTTTTTCTGTGACAGGAGTCAGTGAATTTATTACCTACTCCATGAGGGGAATGAGTTGAGCTCCATATCTGTCCTTTGAGAAACCTCCTGAGACTCTTCTGGTGACAAGCTGAATAGCAGATGCCTAAAGTAAATGGGATGGATATCTACAGAAAAGTTGTACCTGTCTTGGGGCAATATGTGCTTTGAGGTCAGAGTGTACTTACATTTTAAAGAATTGAACTGAGGTCGACATAGAGCAAAGGGAGCAAAGAGGACCTCAGAGAGTGACATAATGGAGAGCAAGAGGAATCACAAGTTAGATTAAGGCACTCTAGATAACAAGAAGGACTTGAACTTTACTCTAAGGGAAATGGAAAGGCACTAGGAAGTTCTCAGCAGACAAGCTCATTATACAATGTCTTACAGAACCGGTGTGGCTTCTCACATGGTATGGATTATAAAGGAGAAATGAGGCAAGAGACTAGACAGTAGGTGACTGCAGTAATTCACAGAAGAAGGGTGGAGGTCTATGCCAGAATGGAGGAGAAGTAAGGAGAACTGAAAATAATCAGTGCAGGACGTACTGAAAGTATAAATGTGTGTGAAAGCAAGATTTCAAGGACATCTACAAGGTTCTTGGTTTATGAAAATGGAAGGGCATTTGTTAATACAGTGGAAGCCTCAAAATAAAAGGTTTTGAATGCTCTACGCAGGCAAATTCAAAGTTTAGCTTTAGCTGTGTTAACTATAGAAACATGTAAATATCCAAATGAGGACAGTAAGTAAGTAAATGAATACAGAGATCTGGATTCAGGGCAAATATTAGGCTTGGAACCTGGGCTTGGGAGTTGCTATCATTGTATAGTATTCAACCCACCAAACCAAGGAAGATTTCCTAAGAAGTAGGTCTGGATAGAACAGAGATAAGGGTCATTTTCTAGAAATTTATACTTCCCATGTGTTTATATAAAGTGTGGCATGCCTGCAATTATAGTCATAGAAGAACTATTATACAAAATATTGAAAACTAAAAGTCAGCTAACAATTAGAGAAGTGAATTGAAGTACAATCTCACAATGGAATGTTACTCAGTAGACTTTTTAAGAAAATGAAGCAATTTTCTGCTGATGGTACTAAGGGTAAAATACAAAATGTTTCCCCCTAAGCCTAAGGACAAGGCCTGGATGGTCACTCTAGCCATTCTTATTCAATAACAGAAGTTCTGGCTATTGCAATAAGGCAAGAAAAAATAAATAAAAGACAAATTGGATGGAAAAGAATAGAGTTATTCCTATTTGTGAGTGACATGAAAATATAGAAAATCCTACCAGGTTTACTAAAAATAATTTCTAGAACTAACTTTCAATGATCAATGAGTTCAGTAAGCTTGAGGAAAACAAGGTCAAAGGACAAAAATTAAATGCATTTCCATATATTAAAATAAACCTGTGATACAGGGGGTGTGGTGGCATAACTATAATCCCAGCACTCAGGAGGCTGAGGTAGGAGGATTGCTAAGAATTTGAGGCCAGCCTGGACCATATAAGCAGGTTCAAGGCCAGCCTACCCTACATAGTGAGACCTTGCTTCAAAGAAAGAAAGAAAAGAAAGAAACAAAGAAAGAAAGAAAGAAAGAAAGAAAACAAAACAAACCTGCAGAAACTTCACATTAAGCATAATGCCATTTATAACCATTCTGATAAAAAAAAGTTGGGACCTGAAAAAAAAATGTATAGAGTATCTGTATGCTGAAAATTACACAATTCTGATAGAGAAGTCAAAGATCTAAGTGGAGAGTGTACCCTGTTCACTGTAAATACTCAACATATAGTTGTTGCTCCTCCCTAAACTGATCTACAGTTTAATACTATTACTACTAAAATTCCAGTAAGGACATCACTGAACAGATGAGTTTATTCTGAAATTCACATGGAAAAGAGCAGCCTAGAATAAATTTCTAGTAAGAAGAAATAAAGTAGAAAGAATACATTTATCTGACTTCAAGATCCATCAGGTGTTATAGTAATAAAATCAGTGTGATTTTTAGTGGATAAACAGACATATATAACAATGAAGCAGAATATAAAAGCCAGATATAATATGTACACAAAAATGCATGATTGATTTTTTTATAAAAATGCAAGAGGACTTTTTTTTTCCTTTCATTATTATAATATATATTGTATATTTTGGATCTTACTACTCTTTCAGATTTTTATTTTCTGTTTTTTTATACTAAGGAGATAATACAATACTTATAAATGTGAGTTTGACTTTTTTCACTTATACATGTGGTCTCAAGTTCACTCCACTTACCTATAAAAGCCTCAATATTACCCTTTTTCATAGCTGAGTAATACTCTGTGACATAAAAATACCACGTTTTTATCCATTCTGTGGCTGATGGGTATTTGAATTGTTTCCAAGATTTAGCTATTACAAATTGTGATGCTATAAACATGGGTGTACATATATTGTTGTGGCATGACGTTTTTAATTTTTCTGGGAAAATACCCAGAAAGGGAATAGCTGGATTAAATGGGACTTCTTATCCTAGTTTTTTGAGGAATCTCCACACTGATTTCCACAGTGGCCACACTAGTCTACACTCCCACCAACAGTGGAGCAGGGCTCCTTTTTCGCCACAGCCCCACCAACATTTGTTATCGGTTGATTTCTTGATGGCAGTCATTCTTTCTAGAGTGAGATGGAATCTCAGTGCTGTTCAACCAGTGATGTTGAACCTGTCTTCATGTATTTGTTTGCCATTTGTATTTCTTCATCTGAGAAGTGTATACTCATTTCAGATGCCCATTTTTGGATTGGGTCTTTGAATTTTGGTAGCCTGATCTTTTTCAGTTCTTCATATATTCTAGATTGAAGTCCTTTGTCTGAGGGACAGCCGGATAAAATTCTTTCCAATTCTGTGGGTTTTCTTTTTACTCTGTTGGTAATGTCTTTTGAAGTACAAGAAACTTTTTAATAAGAAGAGATCCTAGTTGTTGATTCTGAGAAGTACTTCCCATGCAGTTTGCATTTTGTTCATAACTCTTTGCCTAACCCTATGTCTGAAAGATTTCTATCTACTAAATATTTCTATCCTTAGTGTTTCTGTTTTAATATTTAGATCTTTGATCCATTTTTACTTTAGTTTGGTGCACAGTGATAGACATGGATCTAGTTTCAGTCTTCGGCATATGGAAAGCCAATTTTTTTAAATTTTTATTTTAAAGGGGGTAAGTTAAACACAACAAAACAGAACAGAATGGGACATAAGAAAGCATAAATTTCAAAGCTAGACAACCAGAGATCTTCATTATCTGTCATATTGTCTCGTTTTCTTCCAAATGATTGTCCATATCTTTGCATATGGGGAGCTCATACTAAATAACATAGCCAATCTTTTCACAAGATGTGTAGTTCACTGGCTCCCACTTGTTAAGGGAGGGGGGGACACGGGACAGGGGACAGGATGACATGAGATGTTTGATTCACAGCCTGCATGCTGGCAGGCTCACAGCCGCCCCCCAGAGAGGGGAGGAGTTCCTTATTCTCTCAGCACCCCAAGTCAACCGCACTGTGCAGGTCCTCATGTGCCAGGGTCTCTCTCCTTCGGGTGGTCGAAAGCCTGCCACACTCACAGCTGCCCCCCAGAGAGGGGAGGAGCTCCTTGTTCTCCCGGCACCCCAAGACAACCATATGGTGCAGGTCCCGAGGTACCAGGGTCTCTCCCCTGCAGGCCCCCGAAAGTCTGCCATACTCACCTGCTATTTCTTTCTGATGAATTGACTGTTACATTTCTAAAGTTCTGAAATGGCCAACAGACCACAGAAATAATTCTCTTTAGACTCCTCTTTGAAACCAGCAGCTATAGCAATCTGTTGACCTTGCTTCAGGGCCAGTGGAAAGCCAATTTTTCCAGCACCATTTATTAAAAAGGCTACCTCTTTTCCAGTAAACATGTTTAGCTCCTTTGTCAAAGATTAGGTGGCTGAGTGTGTTGGAGTTGTGTCTGCATCTTCTAATCCATTCCATTGATCCTCAGGTCTGTTTTTTGTGGTTTTTTTTTTCACCAGTACCATGCCAATTTTATCACAGTAATTTTGTAGCATAATTTCAAGTCTGGGATTGTGATGCCTCCTGCCTTGCCTTTGTTGCTCAGGATTGCCTTTGCTATTTTAGGTCTCTTCTGTTTCCAAATTAATTTTAGGAATGTTTTCTCTAGATCTATAAGGTATGTTATTGGTATTTTGATTGGAATTGCATTAAATCTGTGTAACACTTTTGGGAGTATGGCCATTTTCCCATGTCAGTTCTTCCTAACAAAGAGCAAGGGATATCTTTCCATTTCCTGACATCCTCTTCAGGCACCTTTTTTTATAGTACTATAGTTTTCAATGTCTTTTACATCCATCATTAGGTTAATTCGTAAGTATTTCATTATTTTTGATGCTATTGTGAAAGGTGTCATTTCCATAATTTCTCTCTCAGTGAGTTTGTTGTTTGTGTACAGGAATGCTATTGATTTTTGAGTATTGACTTTGTATCCAGCTACACTGCTGAATTTGCTTATTAACTCTACTAGACTTTTGATAGAGTTTTTGGGGTCTTCTATGTAGAGTATCATGTCATCTGCAAATAGTGATAATTTAACTTCTTCCTTTCTATCTTTATTCCTTTTATTTTTCTCTCTGGCTTAATTGCTCTGGCTAATGATGCCAGAACTATACAACAGATATTGTAATAATGAACGGGAAAGAAAGTGCTCAAAAGAACAGAACTACTGGGATAAGGAAAAGGAAAAAAGGAAGAAAAGAAAAGATTATATGTATGTTGGTAAACATATATAAATGCATGTATATATATATGTACGCTAGATAGGTAACTATGCTATTAATATCTGTTAGTTCATCAAAAAGAACATTTTTGTGCTGTCATTGTTTGCCTGATCACTTTTGTGCCTAGATTTTATAAAACCTGAACAACTAATTCTGAGATAACAATATGCAATCTATTAACTAGTGTTAATTCCCTACTTTTTTTGAAATTCTGTACCATTTCTATCCTTTTTGTCTGCTGCTTTTTAAAATACAAAAAATATTTTTAACATGCAAGAAGAATTCAATAGAGGAAGGAAGGATAGCTTCTTCCAGTGGCGCTAGAGTACTTTGACATCAATAGACAAGATAAATAAATAAAACTGAGTTTTCTTATTGCTAGGACAAGATACCCAACACTCACAAATTAAAGAAAAAAGGTGTATTTTAGTTCACATTTTGTAGATATTTCAGTCCATAGTTAGCTCTAAGACAGCATGGTAGAGGAGCACAACAGAAACAGCCCATGGCGTGGCGAGCAGAAAGACAAACAGGGAGAATGCCTTCTTTCTGTCCCTTTCAATTCCATCCAGGCTATAAGCCTGTTGGTTGGTGCCACCCACTCCTAGGGCAGAGCTTCCTTCTTCAGTAAATGCATTTCTCCATACCCAGAGCTATGCTAATCCAATTAGAGGCCTAATCCAGTACCATGCATTCGGGATCCAGCCACCTCTCAAAAGCTCCACCTATATACACATACGGCTTCAGAGGGACATCTAGATACAAGCCATAGCAAGCCTCAACCTAAAACTTATATTTTCTATAAAAATTAACTTGGGTCAAAAATTTCAATGTCAAATATTAAACTGAAAGAATTTGTAAAAAAAAAAATTTTTTTTTAAATGTCTAAGATCTACAGCTAGGCAAACAGTTCTTAGGCTTGACTCCAAAAAGCATGACTCATAAAAGGAAAGTTGATAAATTAGATCTCATCAAAATTAAAAATCCTTGCCCTGTGAAAGCCTGTGGGAAGATAAAAAGATGAGCTATAGACTAAGAGAAAATATTTATAAGACATAAATCCAATATAAGATGGGCATGCAAAATATATAAAACACACTTAACATGCAACACTGAAAAAATAAAACAACCCAATTATAAAATGGACAAAAGACATGAACAGATATTTCAATGAAAAGGATATTCAGATTATGAAAGTACATAAAAAGATATTGAATATAATTAGCCTTCAGGGAAGTAAAAATTATAATCACAGTAATATATCATTACATAACAATCAAAATGACTACAATAAAAATAGTGGTATCACCAAATGCTGGCATGCATACAGAGAAGCTGAATCACTCACACACTTTGCTAGTGGGAATATGATGTGATACAGGTACTGTGAAAAGAATTAGGCAGTTTCTTAAAATATGCAATTATGATACAAACTAGCCGCTATGTACTTGAGAATTTATTACAGAAAACAGAAAACTTACATTCATAAATACCCTGTGCTAGTCAGCTCTCTGTCATGACAAAAAATACCCGAGATAATCAACTTACAGAGAGAAAAGGTTTATTTTAGCTTACAGTTTTGAAGGCTCCAGGACATGATCAGTTGGCCACAGTGCTTTTAGATCTTTGGTGAGGGAGCACATCATGGTGCAGAGTACATGGTAGCACAAAGCCACTCCCCTCATAGCAAGAAGCCAAAAAACAGAAATCAGGTCCCTCAGTCTCCATGAGGCATAACCCCAATAACCTGAAGATCTCTCATTAGGCCTCACCTTTTAAAGGCGCCATCACTCCTCAACAGAACCCTGGGCTGGAGACCAAGCCTTTGACACACAGCCCTTTAAGGATCATTCCAGATACAAATTTTGGAATACTCATAGAAGCTTCATTCATGATGATAAGAAACTAGAAACATCATGTCTTCGACAGAAGCAAGAATGCTTAGACATACACTAAAGAGAAACAAATTTCTTATGTTCTGAATTCAGAAGAATCTCTTCAGAACTATGTCCAGTGAAAAAAAGCCAGTTCCAAAAAGTAACAAGTGGTCCAATTCATTTTTTAACCTCATTATTTAAACATTTATTTATTTCATTATTTAAACCTTTTTAAATAATGAAAGTTTAGTAATGGAGAAGAAATCAGTGGTTGGTAGGGGTTAGGTAAAGGGAAGAAGTGAGAAGGAGATGGATATAATGATAAAATGACAAGAGAGATCTTCAGCTTCTTGATTATAGCTGTGAATACATAAACTTACACATGCAATGGAATTGCATAAAACTAAATATAGAACTAAACACACATATACAAAAATGAGTACAGTGCTGTGGAAATACAGATTACACTAGTAGATTGTATGTCAACATATTGCTTGTGATACTTTCTATAGTTTTATAAAATACTACCACTGAAACAAACTAGATACAGGCTATGTGAGCTTTTTCTATATTATTTGTTACAAATGCATGTGAAACTACTGTTCTTATTAATATTTTAAATTAAGAAGTTACTGTGTAATCACTAAAATACCCAGAAAGAACTGCCTCTTTACTGATAAGGAAGATGCCATATGTTTATCCATAATACCTTACATGAAAATACAAGGATGCGTAAGAAAGACCATCATTCTAAGGGAACTGGAATGCATAGAAAAGCTCTGGCTAGGACGATCAAAGAATTGGTAACAGTTTAACAGTTGCCTCTCAAAAGAAAGGAGGTATGGGACAGGAGTAACATTTTATAGATGGATATTCTTCAGACATTTTGAATTTTGACTTGTGGGAATGTGTTACTTCTAAAGACATAAATTTCAAATAAAAACATGTTATCAGTAGGCCTGAAGATGGAAAAACAACACAGAATCCATCAACTAATGCTTACTTCTTTCTTGAAAATCCCCTAAGACAGCTACATGACTGTGGGAGACCCCGAATAATGTGTAGAAGATATTACCAACATCAAGTAAGGCAGTGTGAGTCACAAATAAGGAGAATAACTATGGCAGCTTTTCCATGTGTCAGCTGAAAAGTCCAAGCATAGAGGACTATAAAAAACTGAACATAAAGGAGATTTGGAAAAGTTGGGGTAGAAGAAAGCTTCCTACAATAACTGGGATGACTTTTATCTTGACGTTCAAAAAAGAACTAGAAAAGGTAAAGTGCCAGTCGAAAAATATCAAAGTCATCTAAGAATAACGATGATACATTTTCATAATGCTCTACAAAGAACCAAGCATGTTTGAATTACTGAAGGGCTCATAGATACCATTCAAATGAACAGTAATATTTTGTAGGTAGGCAAACTAAACATTAGAAACATTAAATCAGGCACAAGAGAACAAATAAGAGGGTAGAGGTCCTCACCTGTAAAAATTTACTCATTTCACTCCATCTAACAATACAAACCATAAGATGCCTAATATAATACAGATATATCAGCCCTTATGAGCAACCCAGTCAAGGGCAACTCTGACAGAAAGGGAAGTTTTCACCCAAAACACAAAATTTACCCAAGTCTTTTTGCACTCATCACTTTTCCATTGCTGGGACAAAGTACCTGGCATGTGCAATTGGAAGGAAAGAGTATTTCTTTTGGCTCATGGTTTCACAAGCTTCAGTTCATGGACAGCTAGCTCAATGATAGAAGCATCATGGCGGAAGGGCACAGTGAAGAAAAGCAGTTCAACCCACGATAGCAGAGACCCAGGGATGGGTCCTAAAGATAGTCCTCCTAAAGCAAGCCCCAGTGCCCTATCTCTTCCAACCAGTCCCTACCCTCTAACAGAATTAAACACGTTGAACTCATCAGTGGATTAATCATCTGATGTACATGGCACTCCCATAATCTAATCAAGCCCCACCTCAGAACACATGAAATTTGGAGGGGGACATTATAGACTTAAATGATAATGCTTCTGTTTGGTTCTAGATATCAGCAAGGAGAAAGAATAAAATGTAACCTCTACTGTACCATTTCCACATGTCAGCCATTGTCTTAAATGATTTTTGAAAATTTGCTCATTTATCTTCACCATGACCTTAAGATGTCAATATATTCAATCCTGATTTTACTTGAAAGAAATCTGAGGACCATGAATATAAACCACATGACCCACAGTTCATGAAGCTATTACATTCGGACTGAGCCAGAATGTAAACAAGACTTGGTCTGTGAACCAGAGGCGGCTCAATACCCAGTGCTCTTTCCACTTCACTGGGTGATATTTTTTGATAAGGTTACCAATATATAACCTTGCATTTCCTGAAATAAATAAATCTTTGACCTAGAATTTTAAGCTGTTTATAGTGTTAACTATTTTATACTTATTTATTATTTTCAATTTCCTTTTTTGATCTTTTGAACCATTTTATAACTGAAAGCAATGGGTTAATGTGTTCTGCTTATCAGTCATAATCTGTTCTGTTTCCACAGACTTACAAATACTGCATATAAACATTGTAACTGGGAATGATACAGGACCTTCAAATGATGGCAGGGAAATACTACAGTTCCCAACCTGCTGGACATCCAATAGGCTGAGTTCATGTTTCCCAAAGACAAAGAATGAATTCTGAGGAACAACAATGATTAAGAGGAGGAAATTTTATTGGGAGAGATAGCTCCTCCCTAGGAGACAGGAAGGAGCCCTAGTAGGCTGCCAATGAGCCCAATTCACAGAGAAAGTTTTATAGAGCAAAATCACGAGGTGGGTACAATG
The DNA here is from genome assembly GCA_004027295.1 of Dolichotis patagonum. Taxonomy (NCBI): domain Eukaryota; kingdom Metazoa; phylum Chordata; class Mammalia; order Rodentia; family Caviidae; genus Dolichotis; species Dolichotis patagonum. The sequence continues at coordinate 61,139 of PVJX010007481.1, forward strand.
TCGGGTTAAAGCTCTGATCAACCAATAAGATTGTAAGTATACTTGTTTAGGTAATAATGAGCCAATGGGGAAGAAAGTCATATAGAAAGTGTACATGGGAAAAACAAAGAACTTTTTAGGAAGGAATGGGTCCAGGGATCTTGATCACCAAGGTGACCACTGAGGTGACAGATATCTATTTAGACTTTATTGGACCAGATATTACCATTTATGGGGAGGCAAGTAGGCCTGGTCATCCTGTCTTAATCTTGAGGCTTGACCTCTAACAGATATGCCACTGGCCATTGTTGTAATGTGTTTTCATCTTTTGTGCTGACTCTCTCAAGGATCCAGCCCTGTCTGATTGGCTCTAATATTTCTACCTAACTTAGCCATCCATACCAGAAGGATACTAAGATACAGACTGGGTAGCCTAATGAGGTCATTTTATACTTGAGAAAACTGAAACCTATTGAAGTTCTTCTTTAGTGTCCTGTTAAAGATCAAAGATATAGGACCAGCACTCATGTCCCCTGGTCCTCAATGTTAAAGAATCACAGCTAGCAAAATGCAGTAGAAAAATCAAAGCAAACCCTGAAATATCCAGACTCTACAAAACCAAATTTTTAGGGCAGCCCAAAATGATAGGATAGAGAAAAAAATATTTTTCAGCAGGAGCCTCAATAACAATTGTGATTTACAGACCACAACAGACAAAAATCAATCTTCATTCACCATCTAAAACCAAATCAGATATCTCAAAGGAACACACATAAACACTCACGTCACCATCCATGAAAACAAACTCCAGAAAATCAATTCCATTTTATGCACTTGGATCTGGGAAATACGTGTTACTCCTCTGAGATCGTGAGTTTGGTTTTGAGTAAGACTTATAAAAGTGACAATCAGTCAGACTGAGACATGAGATCATACTACTCTGTACCTAGCAGGGAGTATAGACTTCATTTAGTGAAACATTTCAGTTAAATCCATTCTTTCACTTTTCAAACAAAGAAGCTAAGAATCAGAACAGAACGAACATACCCAGGTTAATTGATTTCTGCTGAGATCAAGAGTAAAAGTCATGTCAGCTAATTCTTGGAAGATAAAGAGAACAGACTTTGGAAAGAAACAAACCTGTGTTCCAATCGTGGCAGCACCCATTCCTATCTGTAAGACAACAGCAGGCACATTTACTGCCTAAGGTACATCTACTACTAATCTCCAGCTCCCTTGCCTGCCTCCTCTATAGAGCTAAACACTTGTTTTCTCAAATTTCCTTCTAGCTAAGACTAGTCATATATGACTCTGGCCAAAAAAGACATAATGGAACTTAGCCAGGTACTTCTGTGCACACATGTAGTGTGGATAATGCTGTCTCCATCTTCTTGTTTCCTTACATGAACACATACTTGAGACTCAACCCAAGCACTTCCAGCCATCCTGTGGGAGCACACAAGCATCAAGGAGAAGAGACCGCACATGGAGGATGGTGAAGGAGAGCAGGACAGAAAGAACTTGAATAATAATTGAATAATAATTAATGATAAACTAGAAGTAGTATCAGTATCAAGGTATCCCTCCCCTTAGCAGTACAAAGAAAAGCCCCTTTGACACAGAACAAACCTTTTAGTCTTGCAAGGCAGACAATACCAAATACATATGAAAAGTATTATGCATTCTGAAGACTAAAGAAAAAATTTACATGAAGGACTTGTCACAAAGCAAAGCTCAGTCAATAGCAGATGCTACTACTGTCATTCAATAAACACTGTTTAAATTGTTATGATTTTTCTCTACCTACATATGCATGATTTGTTAGAAATATGAGGATCTCAAGCCACCCAATAATATAACAAGGTATACTTGCCCTCTGGTCTAATTAACTTTCTCTCCTGAAGCTTAAGATATTCTCCTTTAGACCCAGAGGCCCTAAGGTTCATGTATCTTTAGTTCTCTCCATTCCACCAGGACTTGTTCTGAATATTCAAACCAGAAAGATTTATGTGACTAGAAAAGGAGAAAGTTGGAAAGAAATGGGGCTTTGCTGCAGGTGATGGTCCTGAGTGAGCTTCACCTGGAGCTATTAACCCAAGCAAATGTATGCTAATGACCTCTTCTCAGAGGAGGTATCCAGCAGGCCCCTATGACCATGCAATAGTATTTCAAATGCCTTTGTTCTTCCAGATGTCATTTCACTGGGAATCATTTCATGGGTGGCAATTACAAGGCAATGCAACCAAGAACTGGACTTTGAAGTGTTTTGGAAAAGCATGGAATAAATCTATGCTCTGGGCTCTGGGCTGTAGTTCTGGATCCAATAATGATTTTCCATGGGACCTGAAGCAATCCGTTCTCTTTTGAGCCCCAGGTTTCCTATCAGTACAATAACAGCGCCAGACTAGACTGTGTCTGGGTCCTTTCCATTCTGATATCCTGTCATTCTATTTTTCCCAAATTATCTGCTCCACTGAGCCTCTCTCCTCCCAGCAGCGAAAAAGGGGTGCCTTTCTCAGCATATTTGCTAATGCCCAGCCGCCAGGGGAAAAAAATTGCTGACGGATGCCCTGGCTGCCTCTGTGTTGTGTTGTTAAACACCTACTTACAGCTCTAATCGGCTGGTTTTCACGCCCAGGAGACAGGGATTGATTGCTGACACTGACCTGGCAAGAAGATGTGCAATCGCCAGCCAAAGCGACTTTGGCACAGATTGGGGATCTGGAAAGTGGAACCTCGGAGGGGATAGGACTGGGGAGCAGAGAGAACATGGAAAGGAGAATGGGAGGTGGTCACGGGAGTGATTAGAGCTTTGGCAGTGGAGTCGCGCAGGTCTGGGTTCCTTCCTTTCTCTGTTGCTCTCCAGCTATGGAAACTTAAACATGGTACCTTGCATTTCTGAGTATGCTTCCTGGAAGCAACTGACCAGCCACAATATCCCAGAGCATGGGTCTGGATGAGTTCAGATGGCATTGGCAATCTTTTCTGTTCACCAGTGATTGCTTAGTCTTGGCCCTTGAGACTTACGAAGAATTTCCTGGCTAACTTCTTGAAAAGGTGTTTGTGGTTGGCAGCTATTTGTTAAAAGGTATTAGTGAGCTTTATGGTCACTACAGTTATCATGCTAACTTAGCAATCCTATAATCATAAAGGGAAATGTTGCTAAAGCATGGCAAAGCAAAGGGACAGAAGGAACTGACACCTGTGATAATGCAACTAACACATTACATTCCTCAACCCTGGGGCTGCTCTGGTCCCACATTTCCTTCTCTGGCCAGATAGAAAAATAAATCCCTATCACCTAGACTACTTCCATTTGTGAGAGCAAAAGAGACTCCATTTTGTTTTCTTAGACTCCATTGTAACCAGTAGTTAGACTTTAAAATGAACCTTAACCCTACGTCCCTAGAATAGCACCCTCCCTAGTTAACCATAAGACCCACAAAGGGAAGAACCAGCAGTTTCAAAACACAATATCCAGATAACCTATAGCCACAGCCTGAGTGACAAACTAGCTGAGTGTTTGAAAAGGGAACCTGTAATCTTCATAGCACCCAGGAGATCTTGTGACCCCCTAAGAATGTATATAAGATAAGGTGAAACAAAGACTCGGCATCAGCAGCTTCACCTTCCTAGTTGTCCTGCTGTCTGCTGGTTTTTTTCAATTAAACTTGCTTATTTCTTGATCCTCAGTCTCTCATGAGTGAATTTCTTGCTTTTGCCAAAATGCAGTAATTTTTCCATTCCTTGTAGCCAAAAGCCTTAGAACTGAGAACGGCAGTAATAATTGTTGCTGTCAGTGCTGAAATTCCACTGTCCAGAGTATTATAAAAATCAAAGTTAAAACAACTGGACTCATTCTGTTAAGGCCTTTAAAAAACCTTCACCTCCATTTTCTTAGGTTAAAACTACAGCTCAGCCTCTGAAAATGCCTTGAAGAATCAAAAAGTTCTCTGTGTCCTTGGAGGTATGCTACTATCCACCACTCCAGAGGTTTCAATTGTGAAAAGGAGCACAATTCCCGAGCCAGCAGAGATGGGTACACAACCTGGATCTGACACTAATTTCCTTAGTGACACAGGTACAACCCCTTTCACTTCGGCCTTAGTTTTTCTATCTATGAGTCAGGGTCTTAGACTGATTTAAATCTAAGATCATTCTTGGAATTGAGAGTCAGTCAATTAAAATGATATAACTTTTATCATTAATATACAACAGGAAAATGTGGTTATCAGAGGACACAATACATTCCATGAAAAGCCACAGACAACCTCACTCGAGCACTGCACATTGTGTTTGGTCCTGGTGCACTGCAGTCAGCTAGCACACCCAGAAGCTCCCTCCCTTGTGTAAAGTCCCACTGCACTCTCCTTGCAATACTTGGCAGCCTTAACTGCACCATATTTTTACATCTTACTATGCTGGACAATTTCCCTAGCATCTTGACCAAACCAGAAAATATTGCCAATGGGACCCTACTATTTCTTCACGAAGAATCATTTTTTTCAAATGCAAAAACAGAAAAAGCAAACATTCTAAAGCTGATATGATCTTGGCTTGATACAAGAATTATTTAAGAAAATAAACTAAAACTTCCTTCCAAACTAAACCAACATTTCCAAAATATTCATTCCAGATATAACACCAGATGGGATGGAGACAGATGATATTTTACCCACTTTTTAAGAGCACAAAACAAATAGCCCTTGTGCCATTTCATGTAGAACACAGAATACTCTCCCATGTGTACAGTTCATGGTTATTTTAAAAAGCTCTCTATGTGATCTTCCCAAAAGCACTACAGGAGAGAGGGCAAGAAGGATATATATGGTACAATGGAAAAGCTTTGGAATGAATGATACCCGAAGCCAAAATTTGTCCTCACCCAGGTTGTTCTCATTTTCTGTCTCCCAATGCATGTGCTGTGTACTTCAGATGTAGCTACATAGCTATGTACCTCCTATGTATCTGTTCCACTGAATATTACCCTCCAATATAAAATACTATATATTTCCCAATCAATCCCAGACCTCAGACGCGTGCTGTGGTGGTATACTAGACATATCCCCAAGCCAGACTGTATTGGTCTAAGCTAGTCATTGTAAACTTTCACATCCCTTTTTGATGATTATGGGTCTAGAAGTGACCATGTGTTTCTGCAGGGGAGTCTCCATGATCATGCAAACATCTGATGATTTTCTAAAGACACTCATGGTTTATTACAATAGAATTAGCAAAGCAAAAAGACAGGCAAAATCGAAAGACATCCATACACCAAATTCCACATGGTATGTCCATCTAGAGGGGATACATGAGGCAAAAACATGAAGTACCATACATGCAGTGTTTCTACCTAGGGAACCCCATTTAGGATTCAAGATGCAAGATTTTTCATGGGAACAGGTAATAGAAGAACACTGTGCCTAAGAAGCACCAAAGTTCCAAACTTTCAGAAGGTAAGCAGGTGTTAGCATAAATCAGGCCACTCATGGGAGCCATAAACCATCCTTACCTGATAGGAAATGGATAAATACCAAGTTCACAAATACTAGCGCAGAGCCAACCTTGCAGGCAGACTTCTAAAGGTAGCAGCCCTCAACCACGCCAACACTTTGCTGGGTAATATACGACTCAGCTCTGATCAGTGAATTATAAAGGGAAGTCTACTGCAGATTTTCTTTCTGGAAAAATAACAGATCTACACGAGAAGTGGGAAAGCTTTTTTACTGTCTTTTTTACTTCTTGTTTGGTTGCTGAATAAAAATGTAATGCCTGGAGCTGGGGTATTCATCTTGCAAACATAAGGAGATGAACCAGAAAGGTGAAAATACAACATGCTAAGGATGACCAAAAAAGAAGGGTGCATGATCTGGGCCTTTCAGCATTGCACTGAGCAATCAGATTAACACCCTCCTGTACGTGTTAAATCTTGTGTAAGCCGCAGCTAGTAAAACCATGGCATACACAACTAAATAATAAAACCATCATACAAAAACAGCCATGGCTCTTTTCCATGAAGCTTTCAGACCAGTGGGGAAAGACAACCAGGTAGATACACTAATGTGTGTGTAATTATAAACCAAGACAAGAGCTCTAGGGAAAAGGGTTTGAGTTCTACACATATAAAAAGGAACCTGATGTAGACTGATTAAAGGGAGAAGGGGCACCATGGGAAATTTAATTGACATTTTCAATTTCTATTTCACAAATGGTGACTAAACTTAACAAGCTGAAAACATCCATTCTGTTGCGGTCATGATTTTGTGAGTTAGAAACAGCAAAGACTGCGCTGGGAATTGTCTGTTTCTGAATCACAGGCCACAGTCAGGCCTGTGGTCACGGAAAAGGTCAACTGAGCTGGGTGTTCAAGATGGCTAGCCACATGGGGGGCCATCAGTGCCAGCCGTCAACCGGAGAACCTGCTCGTGGCCTCTCCACCACGGGTTTCAGGAATTCCTGTACAGCAGCTTAGGGCTCCGATGGACAAGGAAGAAACTGCATGGTGCCTTCTAATCAACCTCAGAAGTTTCACAGCATCACTTCTGTTGTATACTTGATCAAGGAACTCAAACACCTGCACAGATTGAAGAGTAGAGATATAGACCTTTCTTTGGAATGGGAAGTGTCAATGAAATGCCGAGTAGGCAACAACCTACTGGAAGAAAGACAGGTGCAGTTGTGGAAGACAGCATGGCATATGAAAGAGTAACTAGTCAGCTAGTGTGCAGCTGGATTACAAAAGAAAATGTGGAGATGAGGTGGAGGGCTTTGTTTTAAGGAATTGCTGCTGGAGTTTATAGGCTCCCATAAGAGTATGAATCTGTATTAGAAGGGTCAGTTTTTAACACCTGTGAGGCCTTTAATATGTCACTGAGCTGAAGTATCACTTTCTTTATCTGTTAAATAGGGGTGGATACTGATTGCATCTACCTTATAAATCTGTCATGAGTTTTAGCGAGATAACATCTACTTAATAAGTGCACCATAAATGACAGGCAGTTATGGCTATTCATGTGGAGGGTGTTTAATGATATTTTCTTCATATCACTAGGTAGATCATCCATTTTACAGATAGAAACTGAAGACAGTGGTCCAGAAAGGGGAAAAAAAACATCGATTTGAAACGAGCGTGGTGGTGGATGCCTGTAATTAAACAGGAAGGAAGATCACAGTTCAAGTTCTTCCTGAACAACTTAGCAAGATTCAGTCTCAACCATACTCATAAGTGAAATAAATCAATCTCACATGTGTAAACACCATATAGTCTCCCTAGTATAAGAAATGATAACATCACATAAGATACAAAAAACTCAATAAATACAGTGAAAGGATAAGAATCTGCTTAAAGGGGAAAAAATAATATCTCAGGGAAAATGAGGAAAAAGAAAAAGGAAGGGAAAAGAAAAAATATCTAAAATTATATAAACACACAGGATAGCTAAGATTGTGCTACAAATTCTATAAGTTCTTGGAACAAAATAGTTAACATTCATAGGGTTGGAATAATTGTGCATATTATTGTATGGTGATCTGAGGAACTCTTGAAGATCATTATGCAAAATAACAACCCTAGTTATGCTCATACCACCTTGTTTTGAAGGCCTACATTGTCAGTGTTTTGGGCTCTATGCTATTGGTATTTATTTGTCTTTTTTGTTTTGTGTTTTTCTAGGAATTTGTTTTGTTTTGTTTTGTTTTGTTTTGTTTTTCCCTCTAACACAGAAAGGATAGGTATACATGTAGAGACTCATACATGCATAGAACTTCTCCTAAACAGTTTATGAGAACTGATTACATTATGCATGATGAAATGAACAGCTACTTTGAAGAAAAAGAGACAGTAAGGTACCCAGTGCTGATTCTGTAGCATCATGCTGTGAAATCCAGCAACACTATTATTCTTTGTTCAGAGTGATTTTATACTGCTTTGTATTGTTTAATTTCAACATACATGAAGGTAATAGACAGCTATTTTGAAGAGAATGAAAGGCATTATGGCAGCCGTTGTTAACTTCCCTATTGTCTGGTCTTGAAGACCTAAAATGCCTTCAGCATCCTGTTCTAATCAGTCTAATACTATTTTTTTTGTATGAATTCATTGTGTGTGCAGATATGGACAACTATTTAGAAGAAAACAAGAGACAATATGATAGACAGTCAAGATCTCCTGTTGTCTTGCTTTGAAATCTGTGCCTCTTACATTGTTTTCTTATGATCTGTTTTGTTCAGTTTTGTTATGTTTAATTTTATCCTCTTTAAATTTTTTTATTAATTTGAAGATAGTAAAATACAACTGAACAGGATGTAATAAAGCCAATTGAGACAGTGTAGTCTCAATTTCACTGAGACAGTGAAAATGGTACAGAACTTCACAGCACATCACTGGGATAACAGTAATAGGTACCATAGTATATCTTGTTAACTTCACAATAGTTGTTCTTTCAATCAGGTATAGCAAAATCAAAGGAAATACAGAATATTATAGAACTTATCGGTCCCAAAAACCAGCATTGCGGCCTGTCTCTTTGGGACCCGAACCTCTCGGACCCACAGAGTGTCCCGGGATGTTTGGATTGAAAGTCTGCACAGACCTGCATTTCAGCATGACTGTTTGGGACTGGTAGGGCGGGCCTGGAGACTGGCAACTGGGTCAGGTCTGTTTGGGCTCGTAGCCACGACCTTCACCCCCAGGAAGTCTCCCAGAAAGCAGCATCGCAGCCTGTCTCTTTGGGACCCGAAACTCTCGGACCCACAGAGTGGCCCAGGCTGTTTGGAGTGGGAATATAGTGGAGACTGGCATCTTGGCCAGGTCTGTTTGGGACCGGGAACTTTTGAGAAACCAACATTCTGGCCTGACTCTTTGGGAGCTGTAGGCCCACCCTTCACTCACAGGGAACCTCCTGGAGACCTCCTGGGACAAAGCACAGTGGCCTGGCCTGCCTGAGATTCCAGAGGCTCCGGGGTGACCACACCCAGCATTCACCTTACAACTTAGGGAGCCAGGAGCCCACAGAGGGGAGTTAGGACCCTGTGAGGAAGCCAAGAGCCTATGGGGGAGCCACTGCCCCTCCAGGAACTGAGAGTGTAAGAGGTAATTTGCTACACATGCAGCGAAAGCTTTGGAACACCGCTCAAAGAAAGGAAATATAGAAAAATGACAAAAGGAAAGACTAAAAGGCAGGCTCAAAGCCCTAGCCCTCCCCAAGAAAGCTTAGAAGTCATTTACATAGAAGAAAAAAGAAGCCATATACCTGAGATGTCTGAAATGATATCAAATGAAATAAATATGCAAATAGGGAAAGCTATGGAGAAATTCAAACCAGAAATACTTGCCCAGGTAAAAGAAGAATTGATAAAAACAGTAAAAGAAATAGTGAACGCATCTAGTGAAAACACAGCTAAAAAATTAGAGGAACAAAGCAAACAGATAGAATGCCTCAAAGAACAATATAAGAAACAAACAGAATGCATAAAGCAGATTCAAAGAGATATACAGGAAATGAAAAATTCTATGGAAAGCTGTAAAAACCGCCTCAATGAAAGTGAAGACAGAATTTCAGACCTCGAAGATAAGATTGCAGCCAGTGAGCAGGAAAGACAAGATCTTTTAAAAATAACAAAGAATCAGGAAATAACAATTCAACACCTGCAAGATGATGAAAAGAAAAATAACATAAGATTAATAGGGATAAATGAAAAAGAAGGGGACAGCCCAAATGATATCAAGAGGATATTTACAGAAGTAATAG
>PVJX010007482.1:0-70808 GCA_004027295.1 Dolichotis patagonum
AGTCATAACCAACATAAATATACACCCAGACATATAACAAGATCTCAGACATACAGAATACTAAAACCTGTTAGAGAAAAGACAACTCACCTATCAAGGAAAGACTATTAGAATCATGGCAGACTTCTCAGCACAAATCTTCAGGTTAAGACAAGCTTGGAGTGAAGTATTTCAAGCCCTAAAAGAAAACAACTTTCAACCCAGACTGATGTACCCTGCAAAACTGTCTTTCAAATTTAATAGAGAAACAAAATACTTCCATGACAAAGAACAACTAAAGAAATTCATGTCCACCAAACCAACCTTAGAAACAGTGCTGAAAGACATCCTAGATAGAGATAAAAATGACCACAATTTCCAGAACAACAGTGGAAAGAAATTACCAGGCTGGACAAGAAATTAAAAAAGGGAGAAAAGCAGGAAACTAACAACAGGAACACAACATGGCAAAGTCAAGCCAGTACATGTCAGTGATATCCATAAATGTAAATGGGCTCAATTCACCTATCAAAAGAAACAGGTTGACAGAATGGATCAAGAAACAGGATCCTACAATATGCTGTATACAAGAAACACATCTTACTCAAAATGAAACTCATAGATTGAAAGTCAAAGGATGGAAAAGAGTATTCCATGCAACAGGAACCCAGAAAAAAGCAGGGGTAACTTTTCTATTTGGAGACAATGTGAACTTCAAACCTAAAATGATTGAAAGAGACAGATAAGGTTACTACATACTCCTAAGTGGAAAAATTCAAGAGGAAGAACCAGCAATTATACATATATATGCACCAAACACAGGAGCACCCAACTAGATAAGACAGATACTAATGGACATGAAAAACCAAATACATAAAACTGCTAGAGGTAATAAACAAATACAGCAGTGTAGCTGGATACAAAGTCAATGCTCAAAAATCAATAGCATTCCTGTACACAAACAAGAAAGTCACTGAGAGAGAAATTATGGAAACATCGCCCTTCACAATAGCATATAAAAAAATGAAATACTTAGAAATCAACCTAAGAATGTAAAAGATGTATATGCTGAAAATTATACTATGCTAAAAAAGGAGATTGAAGAGGATATTAGAAAATGGAAGGATGTTCCTTGCTCTTGGCTAGGAAGAACCAACATTGTGAAAATGGCCATACTCCCCAAACTGTTATACAGATTTCATGCAATCCCAATCAAAATATCATTGACATACCTCACAGATCTAGAGAAAACACTCCTAAAATTCATTTGGAACCAGAAGAAAACTAGAATAGCAAAGGCAATTCTGAGCAATAAAGGCAAGGCAGGAAGCATCTCAATTCCTGATTTGAAACTGTACTACAAAGCCACAGTGATAAAATCAGCATGGTACTGGCAAAAAATATACCTGAGGATCAATGGAACAGATTAGAAGATGCAAGTATAGCTACAAAGACACTCAGCCACCTGATATTTGACAAAGGGACTAAACATGTTCACTGGAGGAAGAATAGCCTCTTTAATAAATGGTGTTGGAAAAATTGGCTCTCCACATGCAGAAGACTGAAACTAGATCCATGCCTATCACTATGCACAAAACTAAAGTCTAATTGAATCAAAGACCTAAACATTAAAACAGAAACACTAAATCTACTGGAAGATATGGCAGGTAGAAGTCTTGGAGACATAGGGATAGGCAGAGAATTCATGAACAAAATGCAAACTGCATGGGAAACACTTAACAGAATCAACAACTGGGATCTCATATTATTGAAAAGTTTCTGCACTTCAAAAGAAATCACCAATAGAGTGAAAAGAAAACCCACAGAATGGGAAAGAATTTTAGCCAGCCACCCCTCAGATAAAGGACTTATATCAAGAACATATAAAGAATTGAAAAACATCTACCCCCCCAAATTGAAAGACCCTCTCCAAAAATGGGCAGCTGAAATGAACACACAGTTCTCAGATGAAGATATACAAATGGCAAATAAATACATGAGGAAATGTTCACCATCATTAGTCATTTGAGAAATTCAAATTAAAACAACATTGAGATATCATCTTACTCCTGAAAGATTAGCTGCCATCAAGAAATCAACTGATAACATGTTGGCGAGGCTGTGGGGAAAAAGGGACACTGCTCCACTGTTGGTGGGAGTGCAGACTGGTGCAACCACTATGGAAATCAATATGGAGAATTCTCGGAAGACTAGGATTAGAAGCTCCCTTCAACCCAGCTATTCCCCTCCTGGGTATTTTCCCAGAAAAACTGAAAAGTTCATATCACAGTGATGTATGTGCACCCATGTTGATAGCAGTACAATTTGTAATAGCTAAATCTTGGAAACAACCAAGATGGCCATCAACTGCAGAGTGGATGGAAAAGATGTGATATTTTTACACAATGGAATATTACTCAGCTATGAAGAAGGATGATCTTGAGGCCTTCATAGGGAAATAGAAATTTATTTCATAGTGAAATAAATAAGAATCCTATTTCTAAATATCACATTGTGTCTCTAGTGTAAAAAGTAATAAGAACTGTAGGAGTAATAAAACCCAAAATGTGTAATTGCTACTGTAAAAAAGAGAGGAAAAGAGAGTGCTCTAAATGATATAACTGCATATATGATTAAGTGTGTAATATAGATGACCATATTGCTGTTTTTGTTAGATAATTGAGCAGCACTGTTTGCAGTCTCACTGTTTGAATGTCTACCTTGTGCACTTTAATTTTGTAACTTGAACAACTATTTCTAAGATGACAGTATGTAATTTATGAAATAGTCATATGTTAGTGTTTTTTTTGTTCTTTTCTTTTTTTCCTTTGTACTTCTGTATTGTTACTACCCTTTTTTCTGTTTTGTTTTGTTTTTCTCTTTAAATAAAATTTTTTAAAAAACAGGCACATTTCCTTCTTTTTTCCCTTTGTATTCCATCCAGGCTACTAGCCTTTTGTTGTGTCACCTACAACCAAGAGTGTATCTTTACACTCAGTTTGCTGCCTACCTATAAATCGCCCAAAATTGTGCTTCACTAAGCTGGATTTCTTAATCCATTCAAGTTGACATATCATAATTAATGGTCACAGATGTTCTATTACTTTGAGAAGTCAGTCCATAGTAGCTATACAGTAGATCTCCATGTATGTGAGACAGATAAAAGTTAGGAGTCCATGGGGACAGGTTATAAAGTGAAGGGGTTTTTGATAGATAATCACACTCAGATCACATTTTATGCACTGGTTAGATTGGTCAGGCTGTCTGGGTATCAGTCTTAATGTATTCCTTAACTATTCAATACTATAATTCCATGGTATCCTTATTTTGAAAGTAGAACTAATTTATTCTTTCTATAAAAGATTTTTGAATACTTCTATGTGCCAGACTCTGTTTTAGCTGCTTGAGATACATCAGTGAATCCAGCAAACATGTCTCTATGTTTTAAAGAGTTATATTCATATCTGAGGAGGCAGATTATTAGTAACAAATGCAGTAAATAAATAAATTAAGTGTTAGGTCAAAATGTAGAAGATTAAAGGAGATGAGTCAGCCTCGTATATGGAGTGCATTTTAAATAGAGTGATTGGAAGCTCATTAAGGTGACATTTTACCAAATGAAAGCCAGAGAGCCTTAGTCTGGGAGTATGTTTGAGAAATAATGAGGAGGCTAATCGGTTGAGTGGAATAAGGACGGAGCACTCATCGATAAATTCAGACAGGTAATGGGGAACTTGATTATACCAGAATATGTAGGCAAGATGAGGAATTTGGGTTTTAAGGTAAGTGCAATCAGGAACCACCAAAAGGTTTCGGACAGGGCAGGGATAAGTTACAACTTTTGTCTTTTTTTTTTTGTTATAGATTTCAATAAGTTTTATTTAAAGAGAAAAAAAGCAAAACAGAGAAAAAGGGTAGAAGTAATGCAGAATTTCAAAAAAATAAACAGTAAGAAATCACTAGTTGATAGATTACATATTGTCATCTTAGAAATAGTTGTTCAAGTCACAAAATTAAAACATACAAAGTGGACATTCAAACAGTGAGACTGCAAACAGTTCTGTTCAATGATCCAAAAAAAAATCCAGTAATATGGTTATCTAACTTACACACTTAAACATAAATGCAGTTATCTCCTTTAGAGCACTTTCTTTTTCTCTCTTTTTTACAATAACAATTACACATTTTGGGTTTTATTTCTCCTACAGTTCTTATTAATTTTTTTGAAGAGAATAAAACTAAATGTGACAAAAAATAGAGTCAGTCAAAACAAAAGGATGGACATAGTACATGACATAAAAACAAAACATAAGGTGATCAACAGTGGTTACCATAATGCCTCTTGCTGTCTTCAAAACAATTGCCCATATCATCAGGTATAATAAAACTGAACAAAACAATACAGAATAAAACCAATAAAAAGAACCATTGGAGACATTACAAGACTTCAAAAGAAGATAATAGTCAAACCAGAATGGGTATCATAGTGAATCTTACTGTTTTCAAAGTAGTTGCCTATACCCTCTGACTTGATATTATCAAACAAAACAGAATGGAGTAAAATCAGTCAAAACAAGAAGACAGTGAAAACAATACAGGGCTTCAAATCAAGTTAATAGGAAATCAAAAATGGTTACCATAATATATCCTGCTATCTTGAGAATAGCTGTCCATGCCATCAAATCTAATACAAGAAGACAAACTGAAACAGAATAAAACCAAACTAAACAGAATGATGAAAAAAATATGGGTTTCAAATCATGATACAAGATTAACAATGGCCACTGCCTTCCCTTTTTAGGCAATTCCTCCCCTTTCACTTTCACAGGGTGCACTGTACATTTTGTATCCCACTAACTCCTTTAGTTTTTAGATTAGGGAGGCAACCCGCTATTCACCTAAGTGATTCTGAACCTTTTTACCCCTGATCATGATCTCAAGTTGTATCCATTTACCTACAAGAGCCTCAAGGTTTTCTTTCTTTATAGCTGAATAATTTTCCATTGTATAAAAGTATTATGGCTTTCTAGCCAATCTGTGGCTGATGGGCAAGCTACCCCCACTTTTATCTGGTTCCCTGTCATACAGAGCATTGTTTTCTCATCTTTGACTTTCAGTCTATAAATCCTTTTTTGGGTTAATTGTATTTCATATATAGAGCATATTGATAGAGCCTATCTCCTGATCCACTCTGCCTGTGTTTTATTTATTCGTAAATCGAGGACATCCATATTAGTGATTATAGCCAACCTTCTCTGCCTCATCTCTTCCATGTTATTTTTCTACCATTGGTTGTCTACTTTTCCCCTTCATGCCCTGTTCAGTGAGCCCCCTCTGCCACTGTTCCTGAAACCATAGTCCTTTTTCTCTCTCTCTAGAATGTTCTTCAGTATTTTTTGTAAGGTTAGATTGGTGGTCATGAACTCCCTCAGTTCGTCTTTGTCATTGAAGTATCTTGTTTCTCCATTTATTTTGAGAGATAGTTTTGGAGGATACATCAATCTGGGTTGGAGGTTATTTTCTTTCAGCACTTGGAATACTTCACTCCAAGCTCTTCTTGATTTGATGGTTTGTGTTGAGAAGTCTGCTGTGATTCTGATGGGTTTTCCTTCATAGGTGATCCGTTTCTTTTCTCTGACAGTTTTTAATATTCTGTTCTTGTGTTGAATTTCTGGGATCTTGATTATTATATGTCTGGGTATAGATCTATTTTGGTTATAGCTGTTTGGAGTTCTGTGTGCCTCATATATCTGAATATCATTTCCTTTTCCTATGCTTGGGAAGTTTTCTTTAATTATTTCCATGAATAGCCTTTGTATTTCATTTGTGTTTACCCCTGCTTCTTCACTCACATTTTTTATTCTTAAGTTATAGATCCTCTTGTCACCTTCTAGCCATTGTATTGCTACTTCCTGGTTCCTTGCTATTTTTAAGAGATCTTTCCTTTCACGATTGCAAACTGGAAACCTGTCTTCAAGTTTTGATAGTCTATCTTTAGTTTCTTTCAAGTAGTTTTGCCAGCTTTCAATGGAGTTTTTAATTTCCTGGTAATCTCTGAATCTGTTTCATGTGCTCTAAATTTTTTTGTACTCTTTATTGAAGGTTTCCTTCTTTTTTCTATGCTCCTCTATTCTTTCATCTGTGTCTTCTTTAGAGATGCTTAGCAATTCTTTTATTATGTTTCTCATATCTTCTTTTATGTGTAATAGTATTTCTGTTCTACGTTCTTTCATAGCTTCATGGAGTTGTTTCTTTATTTCAGTTGATGTTGCTTCAAAAACTGCAGGTGTGCAACTCCTGATCTCTTCTGTGTTTTCATCTCCTGGACCAGTACTGCTTGGGTTGGAGGTCAGAGACTGTCTTTTGCTTCTTCCTCTTGTCATGTTCCTAGTTTCTTCCAGACAAGTGGGTAGCGGGGCCCCTGGCACTTCCTGTATTGGTTATAATTCCTCTGAAGTGTGTTGGCTGGGTATTTCTGCTGTTTGCTGCTTTCCCCAGGCTGCTGGTGGCTACTGGAGTGTAAGCAGGGGCGAGGCAGGCTGGATCCTCCCTTCTGAGCTGGTTAATCACAGGGAGTCTTTATCACATTAGTGTGTGCTGGACTGGTGGGGTTGGTTAGGGATAGCTTTAGGGAAACCCCAGCAGTGGCTATTGGACCACGCAGAGTGGCAGAACTCAGTCCAAGCAATTTCCACCAGTCTGCTCTGAGCTAGGAGTGGCTGAATGAAGCTGACTGCAGTTCTGTCTCAGGCTTATCCTGCCCAACTCCAAAATGGCCCCCGGCCAGTCTCCCACTCCTGCGGAAGAACTGAGTCTAACACACTCACCGCGAACCTGTGCAGTTCTCTGGTCTGCTGATCCCCTCTGCCTGCCAAGGCCTTCAGGCTTGCTAGCCACCACCTTCACTGTGCCCATGTGTCTCCGGATTCCAAAAGCACTTCTGGCATGGTGGTTCCAACTCTGGTGAAAGTGCCACCAGCTATAGCCGTCTTCTGTTTTTTTCTTTCTTCTTTCTTTCTTTCTTTCTTTCTTTCTTTCTTTCTTTCTTTCTTTCTTTCTTCTTCCTTCCTTCCTTTCTTTCTTTCTTCTTTCTTTCTTTCTTTCTTTCTTTCTTTCTTTCTTCTTTTTTTTTTCTATCAGTGGGCTTCAATTCTCACTTTAGTTTCTTCCTTGGTTGAGGGGACTCACTTCTTTCCTTCTTTCCTTCTTGTCTTCTCCAGAATGTTATATTCTAGTATCTGGACTGTTTCTCTCAGAGAAGCTATTTACTCTGCTGCTTACTGTTCCACCATCTTCCCAGCCCTCACAACTGGTGTCTTATATTGATCTGCACATTGCATACATCAAAACAACCATCAAGGTTTACAGTTAAAATCAAGGATGCCATGAGTAAAGAATTAAAGTAACCCAGGTAAGAGGCCACAGGTAACTTGGACCAATCTGATAATAGTGCCTACATTACAGAGTTGGACAGACTAAATGAGATGGTGTATGAATGAACCTAAAATGCTGTCCAGTATCATGCCAGCATGCAATGAATTGCAACTATTATAATTTTAAAATTACCTAATGTCCAGATTGGGCCATGTAGAGCCTTAGGATTTATTAGAGTCTTAACTCTTTTAGTTTTGAAAAGTTTTCCTGGTTATTCCACCCTGTTTCTTAAGGCAAAACTACTGTCTTATGTGTTTGTACAAACCATGCTTAGCTTCTATTAACATAATTTTTCCAGAAAGGGTTCTACTATACTCTTGAATAACAGAATGGTCCAATTATAATATCAGTAATATAAGATGATTTCAATATTTCTTTATTTTGCTATAGCTAAGTTTGCATTTCTTCCTATTTCCAGAGAAGAACAAAAGAAACAAAAAACTACACATGATTTTTCTTAACCTCATAACTTTAATTTTTATTATAGGTAAGAATGCTTCACTAGAGGATCCTATAGGATTATGTTTCCTTCTTCCAGGTGGCTGGAATCTATACTATCTTTTCTTTGAATTGATATTAGTACATTAACCTTTCAAAGTTAAATACTCCAAAACCCGTAATTCTCATATGTCTCAGTACTTCAAAGTTTTGAAAATATTGGGGTCATATAGTGAACACAAATTTCCTTATACAATAGCATCTTTTTAAAAAAAAAGAAACAAAAGAAGATAACACCATATAAACTCCAAGTGATTCTTACTATCTCCAAGTGATTATTACAACTGGCCATAGATGATAAAAAAATCTCATTTTTATGAGACAGCAGAAGATATACAAGGAAAGCAGAGTAAATACAAAGAGAATGACATTTCAGTTTCAGTAAAGTTAGGCCAATTGTCCAGAGTTGTATTCAGGTCTATGAACTTGAACTCCATTAAACAACTCCAGTCAGAATGTTGACCGAAACATCATTCTCACACTCCAGAGAAAGTTTTCATGCAATTGTCTTTTCTACACATATGTATAAATCACGTTCTCCTAAAGGTGAAATGAGATAACCTATATATGAACTTATCAGAGTGACTGATAAGAGACTAAGTGCTTGAAAGTGTTAGCTTTAAATTAGATACTATTCTAGCTGAATTTGGAAATGTGCAATGGAGATGCCTCCAGTTCTACATCTTCCTTTTGATTTCTATTTCTCATACTGTGCATTTAAAAATACTATTTCAAAACGCTCTTACATATTGTCCTCTGAACTCATAGCGTCTCATCCCAAGAAAGGCATGGATTCTGTCCAAGGTCCTAAAACCCTAGATTTCACAAATATCAATAATTCCCGTATTAACCACCTTGGATTTCTTGAAAGCCAATTTTCTCTATCACGTGTTTCACCTTACAATATTTCCTCCCTTAGCTTTTGAATTCCTTGGGCTTTGGGCAATGCTCTTTACCTACATGAGAGTATAAATGTCTCTTGAAGCCATGGCTCATTCTGTTTCAGTGAGGTTTTTCTCGGCTTCCTCTATTATTCCATTTCCATGTCCCTCTGGCATTCTCCTACTTCTTTCATGTGAATCTGTCAGAATTTCAAGTAAAGCCTGCCTCTCCAATTGGTCCTATGCTTTCTCTCCCACACGCAGGGCTTGGGCTGTTCACAGGAGCCTATTAGACTCTGTCTCATCTGCTTTCCCTTTTATTTCTCTCTCCCACTGTTTCTTTTCTAACTACATGTTAACATCTTGCACTAAAAAATCTCTCCCATTTTTCAGAAGTTCTTACTTCAAGGTCCCAACCATTGTTTTTGTTTCACTGTGGATTCTGAAGCCTTCTTCTCTGCTAACAATTTTTCTTCAGGTCCTTAGTCACTTCTGTCTTCTATAGTCATAGTGGTACAATAATTGGTCTTTTAATTTCTGTTTTATTTACATGGCCTTGCCAAAGCTCTGATGAAACTTTAACAACAATCAAAAACACAGTATCAGCATACCTAATCTGTTGTTGTCATATGCCAAGTACTGAGTTAAGCACTATACAATAGATAAGACTGGCCCTAATTTACAAATGTTGACATGGAAATTCAATCCAATAAATAAGATATGATCTCAACATCAATATTCTCCATTCTCCTTTTCCACTTATTTATGAAAGCTTTCACCATAAGTTTCTAAACCAGCCCCCTTAAAATGTTGCATACAACCAGAGAATCATGAATGATTGTAAGTAGTGTTCTAGTGTCTTGGATGTGAATAAGAAGAATGAAAAGAACCTGAATTTGTCTTCTGCATGCCATCCCAAACCCTTGGCTCCTACCCACAATCCAGATAGTTCTGGCTGGATTCAAGTAAACCTAACCTGGCCTTAGAGAGGAATATAGATTACATATAATAGATAGACGACCACAATCTTTCCTGGATCAAGATCTAGACCCTCTCTCTGCAAGCATTGTCCAGAGAACAGCTGTGAGCTCTAATCTATCCTTTCTGGTGTTGAAGTACACCAGATGTTAGTGAGATGGAGGGAGGTCTTGGAAGAGATTCAGAATGTCCTGCTCTATTCTGCTGTCTATTATAGATGATGACACCTATGCTAAGTGCTTGAGTGTGTGGTCTGTATTTCATGGGACATACGTATTGGCCACTTAGTGAAGTGAACTGACTGGTATAATTATCAGTAATAATGCCCCTCATAGAATTCAGTGAAAATTCAGGACTGTCTGGCTCCTGCCCTTGCAATCATATTGCTTCCTCAAATGTGATCCTGAGAGATCATTACCCATGGGACAATATCAGCTGCAAACAAGGATCACTTTGCTATTAGTGTTCTTCATGGGCAATGCCTGGAGGGAGGATCTCAGGAAGAGCTGCAATTGTAGAGAATATAGCACACCCTAAATACCCATGAGACTATCTACTGCTTCTCAAACTCTGACCCCAGCTGGACCCAAAGCTTGAAAGGCATGCACCCTAACATGCACATCCGGGGAGATGTAGATAGAGAGCTCGCCCCATGGATGCACAAGGCAGGGGAGAGGGCAGAAACACCCAGCATTGGTTTTCCAGCTTTGTTGTTCATGAGAATTGCCTCAGGAAGGTAACAAAATACAGATGCCAGAGAGACAGTTTAGAACTACTGAGTTAAAAAACTTTATTTTTAGAATCTGCCTTGTCAAATTATTATGATGCACAGTGAAGTTTGAGAACAACTGAAGTTTAAGAACTCTGTTAAAGATTCTGGCTTTCTTTGTACAGTTCACTCAGTTCTATTTGGTCATGGGATTGGATCCAGTCCAGTTGGCTGAGCCTCCAACTGGCATGAGATAAGAGATGGGTTAGCAAAATGTGTTTTCTTTTACTTGCTTCAGCTGTGAGATTTAAGGATTTTTTCTTAAGTTAGAGAAAACTTAGCAGCTTCTATGGCCCCTGTTACTGTCTGACCCATATTTTCTTTGAACTGTTAAGAAATGCCCTTCTGCAAATTCTTGACTTAGGGGAATTCAGGTTCATGAGTAGGAAAAAGGAAGACCCTTTAGAGAAATAAAAGAATATTTTTAAAGGGAGGCTTCTATAAGGAAGACACTTTAAGTTACTTGATCATCAACTAGACCCACTTTGTATTACCATGGCACAAGAGTGTCTTTGACCCCCATTGGTTATCTGAGTCACAATGATTAACTGTTGTGTTTCCTGATATACTCTAAGTCAGAGGAAAGGAAGCATCTTGTCTGTTGTTTCCTCTGCCGTCTCCAGTACCTGACCCAATATCAGCCTCTTAGTTAATGCTGGGTAAATACCAGTTGAATGACTCCATGAGTAAGTAAATAGATAAAGTGGAAAGACTTGTTGAGTAGCATACATAATGTCACCACTGAAACCCAGATCTTTGTGTCCTTGGGCAACTCACTGAATATCTCTGGTCTCAGTTTACTTATCTAGAAGTAGAAATAATAGTAAGCTTCACTTCATAAGATGGTTCTGAAGATCAAATTTGTTATTACACGTTTAGTCTTTGGAGCAGTATTTGGTTAGCTAATATTTATTGGCTATTATTTAAATTAAACCAAAATTGAAAGGATTCATATAAGGTTACTGATTTAGTTTTGCCAAATTTGTACTTAAGAATATACAGGAGTTGTCAGTTACTATCACCAGTTCATATAAGAAAGACAGCCTCACATGAAAAATAAGAAAGACAGAATATCAGAGCAAAGGTCATTCTTTCATGTTTTTAATAAACTTAACTTTATGAAAAGTTCTCTGCATTGTATTCATTTTTAAAAACATATCCTAAGGACTAAGGGAAACATTTTCACAGCAGTCTACATGCTTTTTTTCTCTTTCTGAGCCACTGTACTCAGATTGCTTTCTCTGAAAGAACTGGCATGAGATTGATCTTTATGACAGGGAAGACTTGGCATATCTCTGTTCTAAATTGGCACTGGATTCTTAAGAAGTAGCAATCAAGTGGCCCTGGTTCTAGCAGGGCATGTGTTGGTCACTGTTGCTCCTGGAACAGGACTCTCAACACAGCTGAGAGAGTTCTGTCACTTATTTTTACACCATTTCCAGGAAGGCTTATTTTTGTGGGATTATTTAATGAGAATCCTCTAGAACTCTCTAGGTTCTTCTAAAAAAGTAGAAGTAGGCAGGAACTCTGAAAATTAAATGGAAGTACAAGTTGCAGTGCCATGTTTAAGGAGACAATCTGTGTGGGTGGGGTGGAGGTTAGAGGGAAACTATTCTCCTATCCTAGTGTCCTTTCTCAGTGAGTGACTCTCCATCAGTCCTCATCACCTATGCCAGAGATGTAGGAATTATTTCCTCACTTGTCTGTCCTTTTATGTTTAATAACTGAGTGTCACTGCTTATGTCTCTCAATATCTCTAATACATGATTCTCATCATCACTGCTACTTCATTGGTTTTAGCATTAGTATTGTTTTCTGGAACTTCTTTCTCTTCCATCTGTCTTCTGAATTCATTTCATTGCACGAAAATCGCTAATAATAAATTACTTGAAAAAGTTAAGAAATCAATCTCATTTACAATAATAAAAAATGCTTAGTAGTAATTTTAACCAAGAAAGTATATTGAAAGCTGTAAAACACTTAAGAAAGAAATCAGAAAAAAACACAAATAAACAGAAACACATTCTATGTTCAATGGGATTGCTAGATTGATTAATCCATGCACCTATCCATCCATCCATCCATCCATCCACATTTACACAGAGTACACAGAGCACATGAATAATTTTTCTAAAACATATATTTGAGCTCATCATACTTCATTTCCTAAAAACCTTTACTCATTTACAGAAAGAATAAAAACTTAATTAAAGTCATTAACAATGGAACATGAGCTATCATTTAATGAAACAATAAATTAATAGATTTTAAAATTAAGTTGATTGATAAAATTTAGATATTATATATAAGATCATTTCACCATAGGGAATTTGTACCTGTAGAAAATATACTTTGACTTCTCTTTTTTCACAATCCTTCCTCTCACTTCAAACCCTTTTCATCTTATTTACAAATCTTTGTTTTGATTTTATCCTTCTTTTAACTTCTTTTTCTTTTCTCTTCCTTCCTTTTCTCCTTCCTCTTCCTTAGTTCCTCTTTCATTTTGAACAATTTCTTCCTATATCACAATATCTATTGTACATTTTGGTCCTCATTTACTCTTTCAGTTTCTTACACCAGGGAGACAATGCAATATTTATACATATTTAGTTTAGGATGATGTTATTTCTGTGCCTGTTTTGTGAATGTGCAAATTGTATATCAGAGATTTAAGTAATATGCTTAGATCAGGGCATCAGTTAGGAATCAGTAAATGTGAATTTCACCTCCTCTTAACCCATAACCCCCACCCCATAAGTCTTTTGGTATTGGGAAAAGGAAAAATACTAAATGTACTGTGGAATGAAGGGAGATGTGTTAAGTAAAGGCTTCAGAGGAAGTTGGTCTGAAGTTAGGTTTGAGAGGTGCCTCAGTATTAAGAAGAAGTGGAGATTCTAGTTGGCAAGAATGACATGAGCAAGAGCATAGAAGCTTGAATCTATAATAAAGACCATCCTTTATGAAATATAATAAATGAAGCATCTAAAGAACAAAGAATTCCTGGACGACTCTAAAAGATAACCATTAATTCATCACACACATGCAAAAATACATGGATGTGCATAGGTACAATTATGATTTTAATTGGAAAGTGATGTGTTGCACATTTTGTGCAGTCTGCATGTCACAGTGCACGAGCCACAGGGAGGAAGGAACTGCTGTGAGTGCTGATGTGTAGCCACTCTGGGTAGACGAGGGTTTGACAGTTCTTTTATGTTTACAAGATGACAAGCACTTGGCTTAAAAATACTTAATTGAAAATATGCAATTACATATTTGAAGTGTTGTAATACATTTTTTTCACCCATAATACTATTTGGAAACATAAAATAAATACATATAAGCATCAATCTAATATATTTTTTCCTAAATAAGATAGCATTTAGGATAATGACCTTTTTCAACATCTGGAAAGTCTGAGAACTGTCATTAATGTGTTATGGATGGAATTGAGGGTGCTCTTAGCTATACGAAGGCTGGCAGGGCTTGTGGCTTTTGCCAGGTCAGGTACCCAAACTGGCTCTTATCTCTGTCTGCCTGTTCAATTTTACTCAAATCCTGTCTATTTATACATCTTGTGCAAGCGTTGGCCCATCTGGCTTTTCCCACTCACATGCTCCAAGTAGGCTCTTTCCCAGTCATAATCACGGCAGGTCCCAGCTTCCTTTGCATTTTGGCTGAATTCAACTTTAGCACTTGCGAAAAACAATTCCTTCCCATTCCAGTGAGTCATACCTGTAGCTGAGACTGCAGTGATATTTCAACATCCATCATTATTATCCTTACTAATCAAGCATCCATTTATTCTTCTGTATAATTGTCCTAAAGTAAGGACAATTACCTCCTAGCCTTTTGTACAACTATGTGACTAGGCTTTGGCCAAGAATAAGTGAAGCAAACCAAAGAATTATGATTGCTAAATAGATATTATTTCTGGAATATGGCCTTAAGATAAGAGGATGTGCTCTTATTTCCATCAGTTTTGGTCACTGGAACATAGATGTGAGAGCTGAAGTTGAAGCAGTCCAACTAGAGCAAGACACAAAGACTGCATTGAGGATGGTAAAGCAAGCAAACAAACAAAACAGAAGTGTTTGGTCCCTGCACATTGAGTACCTTTTTAAAAAAATTGTGCCCTTATATCCTTAAGAAAGAAACTTATTTTTTTCTTTTACTCTGAATCACTATTGTTTTGGATTATCTGTCACTCATAGCAGAAATTAATCCCATCTGATCAGATAAGATAGTTTTTGCTGCATAATGAAGCATTCCAAAGTTTAGTGGTTTTAAACAGCAATCTTTTTTTTTCTTATAGTTCTGTGGGCTGGTTTGGTTGCTGTGGTCTGGGTTGGTATGGATGATGTCTGGGCCAGCTGGTAGCCCCACTAGGTATGGATTAGTCAGCATTGTCTCATTCACATGTCTGGAGCCTGGCTTTAGGTGAGTTGGGACGCTGACTATTTGCATGTCATGTAGCAAGTCAGTTTGGACTCACTCATGTGGTGGTTGCAGGATGCTCAAGAACAGCAGGATATGATATTCCTGTTCTACAAGGCTCATCACCATTGTCATATTGGCCATAGCAAGTCACATGTCTCAGCCCAGTGTCAGCATGGAAGAGGATGACACAAGGACCCAGATATGAAGGTGATCAGACTGTAGATTGTTTTCATAGTCTACTATGCTGAGCAAAGTGGGGTGTTATTTCTAAGTGAGGCATAATAACTTTCCCCAGGTTAAAGCAACTTGCTTGTGGCATCAAGTCAAGCTTAGATTTGGAATAGATTATGTTCAAATCCAACCTCCCTCTCCCTTAGCAATGCTTGTGATTCTGGATTCTCAATCAAGATTTCCTGACTTCAAACTCAAGAACTGCCACTTTCTAGATCAGTCCCCTTGAAGAAGTTACCTCATCTCTCTATGCTGCAGTCTCCTTCTCTATAATATAGTGACTATGTGGACATTAGGATATGAGGAGCATTAAATAAGCTGATGTATGTATAGTGCTGAAAACAGTACATGGCATGTAATAAGTGCAGAGAAATAATAGCTAATATTACAAGAAAGATATGGCAGCAATTTCAATGTCTTCTTATCTTCTTGGCAGAAGCCATTGGAGCTAGCAGATATGTAAGCTTTACCCACCTGTGAGGTGCTGTTATTTTTACTATTAGTGCTTGCACTGTGGAATTTTCCTCAGATTCATGCTAGTTAAATTAGAAGATAACTGTCACTCTAGGACATATCCCGCAAGAAGGATATACCCAGGGGTCTCCCCCATGAAGTTTCTTGTCATCTCTGCTGTCCAGTGAGCCCTGGTACAAAAATAGAAAGCTTGAGGCAGAACTCAACTTTTCAGCACTGCCCTGGAAAAAACCCCCGATGAAACAGATCTAAGTGTAGGCAATTAATTCTCTTGGTGTTTTAGGGTATGTGTGTCTGCTTCAGTGGCTACATTTGTTAATATCAAGCAATGGGGATTTCTTTCAGAGCAACTGTAATAAAAATTAAAAAGAAAAAGAAAAGCAACAGTTTTGAGCCACTAAACTGGCCGTCCTAAATCTCTGGCCTGTTTGGTATGTAAAACCTTTCATCCAGCATGCATTTTTTATGAAAAGATTGAAAACCCAAGAAATAAAACATGGAGTAGGGAACATCATTATGCAAAAGCAAGAGCTGTCTAGGCAACTGCAATCAAACCACCAGTCTCTAGAGAATGGGCAGGTTCTGGGCAGCACAAAGGCTACAGACGCCAGGAATGAACAGACACTCTGGAGGCTTAGCTGAGCCCTGAAAGAGCCAGTGACACGCTGAATAGTGGTTAGCTCTTTGCACAGAATAACAGGGATATTCTCCTTTGACCAGGATTCTACAGAGCCTGACACACCCACAGTGCTGGCTATCAAGTTCTCAAGACACTATCTGAGTGTCAGCAACTAATTATTATAATCAAAGTAAAGCTCAATCAAACCCAGAAGTGCATAGTGGCTTTCTTATTGAAAAAGTTTATTTCTCCTACAGATAAATACCAAAGTGGATGCTACTCATAATTGGTCAACTCTCTTCCAAACTGTGATTCAGGGTTTTAATCTACTACTAGCTGTGGCCTCACTGTCTTTAGAAATGGGCCTCTCAAGTTTTTCGTCTCTTTGGAGAACAAACAATGCACTGGTGGGTTCTAGGGAAAGGTCTGGTAGGGGATACAGGACTGATGCTCATATTTTATTCTTCAGATCTCCATCACATGACTGCACCTACAGTAAGAGGGTCTGGAAATGCTGTCTTACTGTGTTCCATTCCTCCTCCAAAGAGGTCAAGGTTCTGGTAAATGCATAGCCAGTCTTTGTCACACCTGGACTTCCCATGGTCACTTGATTCCATTACTTGCACTTTTTGTCCCAGTCAATCCACTACCTACTACTGTGGGATTGTAGTTCTTGACTTCAAGGACATCATGTTGGAATAAGAATAAAACTCAACCCTCTTTAAGGATCTGCCTGGTCAGGAAACTGCCTAAATTGCAGACTCATCCGTTGGCCGCTAGCCCTCTGTCTGGATGGTAACTCCTCCTCCACATACTGTGACCATAAGTTTTGTGAAAACAAAGACCTTGTCTATTTATTCACTACTGCATCTCCATGCCTTACCATGGTGATGGGCACATAGTATGAACTCAAAGGAATTAGGTCAATGAATGACAAGACACTCCTGCATGGTTAATTCCCCACTATCTATCTATTGTCTCGCATAATGGAAATAAATTACAGGGGTAAGACAAAGACTGGTGTAGTTCCACTATCTCCAGTTTGCACTCTTTCTACTGATAGTTGAATTTAGTACTGTTATTTTCTTAATTACGTTGGTTAGTTATCCACCCTGTTTCATATTAACATATTATGACTTGGCGGTAAGTTCAAAATCAAAGGGAAAATATGAATGAAGAGCTTCTTCCAAACTTGGAGATACTTGCTGTGACACCCACTGCAGGTGGGCTCATTCCCATTCCCACTCTCACTCCCTTCTCACATGCCCTCTGCAACTGACAGCTGTTGAGCAAAAAAAGTCTTGTTTTTCCTTCTCCCTCTGTAGTGACAATTGGCTATTGTTATGATTTGGATCTAAAATGTCCCCCCAGATTCTCATGCGTGTGTTTTTTTGGATCTTGAGGGCACCATTGCTGACTTACTGCTCAGAGGTGGGGTTTGGTGGGAGTTGGGTCACTGGGGGCATGACCGGGAAGGATTTCTGTCCCTCCTGGCTCCCCCACTGCCCTGGTCTCTGCTTCCTGGCTGTCATGATTTAAGCAGTTTTCCTCCACCAGACTTTTCCTGCCTTGGAGCTAGCTAAAAAGACTCATAAACCAAAATAACCTCACCTTATTTAAAGTTGTAGGGATAGAGCTGGGGATATAGCTCAGTGGCACAGTGCCTGCCAGATAAGCATGAGGTTGTGAGTTCAATTCTAAGAACAAAAAAAAAAAGTTGTGGGGCTAGGGTATTTTGTCCCAGCATTGAAGAAAGTGATGAAGATAGTTATATAAAACAGTGCCAGTCAAAGGAAATTAAGTGGAATTCTACTGAACAGAGCTTCAGCAAAGAACATTTACTGTTCTGAAGAGACTTGACCTTGCATCCTTTTGGTTCTTCTTGATGATGATATAGACATGATGTCAACAAATACAGCAGCTACTGGAACAATATGACAAGATGAGTCAGGTGCCACGTTTGGGAAAACAGCAAGATAGACAACTGTCAAAGTCAGCTCTGAGTGGCTGCAATCCTGAGAACTCACTGGGCTTTTTATTTAAGGCAACAAAACCCACCCTGGGTTGAAGTCACTTTGAGTTAGGTTTTCTTTTACTTGCCCCTGGACACACCCCTAATTAGTATACTTGCTATTATTCCAGCACTGCATTCCTCCATTTTTGTTTTCCTTGCTGAAAATCTCAACCACTTTGCTTTTAATCTGTTCTGTCCTTTGTCTGATTCTCTCTGTTTCACGCATCACTTCTTGATCAAATCACCAGCAGAGTTTTGGAAGGGTGTAACCAGAAAAATGTTCAGTCTGAGAAGACACAGCTCTACTGGGGGTGCAGTGAAGACTAGGTAAGACAGACAGTGACACCGTCTGCCACATCAGTGTGAGCATATGAGCCTCCAGTTTTTCTGACTCTGGGCTGACCCAGATGGTGTCTTCCATAGTCAGCTTATAAAATGTCTATCTTTTAGGACTTCTTTTATATTGGTGGGCTTTTTAAGTATTTCTTTGGCTGGTTCAGGGCAGTGTTTAAGAGAGAGCTATAGTCATGTGATCCTTAGAAGGATTCTGATGTTTTCATTAGAGCATTTCCCTAATGGAATAGCAAGCTAATAAGAGGATCTAAGATTTTATTAAGTCATTTATTAATTCATTTCTTTTATCTTTCTTTTTTGTCTCTTTTCTTTCTTTCTTTCTTTCTTTCTTTCTTTCTTTCTTTTCTTTCTCTTTCTTTCTTTCTTTCTTTCTTTCTTTCTTTCTTTCTTTCTTTCTTCTTTCTTTCTTTCTTTCTTTCTTTCATACTTGGAATTGACCCCAAGTATAAATTGAGCTACATCCCTAGCCCATTTTTATGTTTTATTTTGAGATAGGCTCTCTAAGTCTCTAAGTTTTCCAAGCTAGGCTTAAACTTTTGATCTTCCTGCCTTAGCTTCCCAGAGTTCTCACATATTCCCATATATGCACCACCATGCCTTTCCTTCAACATATATTTCTTGAACATTTATATGTGTGCCTATGCTCTGTCCTTGGTGAAAGCAACACATAAAATCTGTTCCAACCCTAGAGATGCTTAGGGATGAGTGTTGGTGAAGGACACATCATCAAATTATTCCAACATATGGGACAAGTGATATGACAGTGAAACACAAAAGAGATCAGGAAGGAAGACAAAAGTTGGTTAATTCTGGCAGCGCAAGGATGGGTTATGGTTATCATTTCACCTGGACTCGTGTCTAAAACTGCTTTAAATAGGGGTAGAGAAGGTCATTTCTTTTAGAGTAAATGGTCTGTGCTGAAGTTCAGAGATGTGAGTGATCACACAGTACTCTGAGATTGATCAGGAGCTTGGTCTGGCCATGGTGTGGGCTGCAGTGATGTGCTGGAAGGAATCATGGCTTTGAATGATGCCCAACTCTGCTAGAAAACTGGGACTCCATCCACAGAACCAGATTTATCCTGAGAAAATAGCCTCCAAATCATAAATACGATAGAGTAAGGCTCCCTCACTCCACACATGGTGTCATTCTATAAGCATAACCACAGCACCAGGTATGAGTCTGGAGATGAAATTTATTGTACTATGGGCACTGCCAATGTCCTCACTAACTTTTAATCTGCAAATCTTATTTGTTGTTCCCTTTTAAAGATAACAATAGATAATATTTTTTGCTTACTCTTAGTAGTATAAACAAATCACTTCTCATGTTGGCCTTTCACAGATGGGAGTGTTATTGGATCTGAGGCATGTTTGTAAGGATTGATTGTGCTTGAGAACGCTGTTTTAGAACTGTCTCTAAGAGCACATACCCCACACAGAGGGAAGTATACCCTTGCTTGTACAGCATAGAAACATGTGTACATCCTACAGGGATTGCCAACACATGGCACTTCTTACCAGGTGACACTGCTGCAACTCAGGCAGAGAGGACATGGGGTACGGTGACATCAGAGAGCTCATGAGCAAACCCTACCCCTTACTCAGTTCACTGAACTCCCTTCTCTTCCACTACTGTTGACCAACTCCCTTTCTGAGGTTGCCTAACTTTGTCCAAAGAGCTCTGTTTTTATTTGGGATTTTCTAAGTTTCCAGAAATTCTGATTCTAAGATTTTCTACTCCAAGATGTTGGGTTTTGAAGATTCTACAAGCACAACACACCACAAATGGGATTTGGCCACACTAAGTGTAATCTTTAGCCTCCTGATTTTTTTGCCACAGTTGGGTATCTCACAGAAGCAATTTCACTACGAGGTTTCCAGAGAGAAATGAAAATGCTATTGGGTAACAATGGCTAATTCTGTAGCAGCAGGAGGGTCACTAACACTGGAACACTATGCCAGGCTTCCTGCTGGCAATCTAAATGACCAAGAATACTTTGGGACTGGAGAGGAGGCACACAATGATTTTGTGGGTCACATGACTCAGATGCTGTGGACTGTGGTTGTCATAATTCCTTTTCATTATACTGTTTAGCCTTAAGAAGAAACATCAACTGGTCCACTTGGAAATGGATGCTGCAGCAATCATGATGCTTGCTGGGCATTTCCAAGCATCAAATATTGAATCAGAAAGGCTTCCTGGACATGTTCATGATGCAGCTCTGAAAAGATCATTGGGAAAAATTAAAATTCAAATTTTATCATTGTGTGGCATTAGGCAAGTCACTTCTCTTCTCTGGGCTCCATCCTGTCTTCTCTTGAAGGCATCAGATTGTTTTGAGAGTCAGTGGCCAACTTAATGTCAACAAGGCACAAAAAAGATAAGGGAGTAATGGAGCAGGTGGGTTGTGCATCTCAGCTAAGGGTGTGCAAAGGGACTGGAACGTACGTTGCAGAGGAGAGTGTGGCCAGCTCTATCTCTCCTCCAGATCATAGTTTCCATAGAGGAATGCTGCTTCTGAGTTTAAAGAGCTTCTGGTTTTTCAAGCCTGTAATCCAGATTTTTTGAGAAATCTCCAACTTTTTAAATGTTAACCAAACGTTTTTTGAAATAATAAGTAAACCAAACATTCTCATCCATTGATCAAATTTCAACCCATGGATGACCAGTTTCCATCCTTTAGACTGGCTGGCCTGTGTCCTTGTCTATTGTTCTGTGCCCCAGTAATGGCATTTTGCCAGGGCTGGGGTTCCTGCCAAAAACTTTAAGCATGCTCCTGCAGATGTTGAAAAAGTAGGCTGGGATATTTGGCTGCACGGTTTGGACAGGTCATTTCATTTCTCTTTTGTAAGTTGGTTAACTATGAGATCTATTTCATGGGGCTGTTGTGAGAGTTACAGGAAATAATCTGTCCACATTAACCTTCTTAGGGGTCTAGCCCTGAGCTATTCTTCCTTTTCTTTTTCATCTTTCAGTTTTGAGTTTCATTCTTTCCTTCAGTCACTCACTAAGTACTGATCAGGCAGTTACCATAGAACAGGCAATGTACCAAGTGATATAAATACAATATTAAGCAAGCTAGCCAACTTCATGAATGGCTGGAAAAGTTAATTATAATATAAATACTCTTTATTGAATGCTAATTATATGCCAGGCATGCTGCTTACTACTTTACAAGCATTAACCCTTTAATACTTCTAATAACTATAAACTATTTACTACCCTATCTCACATCACTTTGGCATTTAATGGCACTGAACCATTAATAAAGATGCTCTCAGGGCAGGAGATTTAGCTCAGAGGGGCAGTGCCTGCCTGGCAAGTGTGAGGTCTTGAGTTTTGGTTCCAATACCTAAAGAACAAAAACAGAAACAAAAATAAAAACAAAACAAAAAGTATGTTCTCATCTTGTCTAGTGGTTTCAAACTACATTTAGAGTGCCCTAGGGTTTAAAGTGACTAAGTGCTAAGGGACGTATGTTTTCTTATCATTCCCAGACTGGAAGTAGATCAGCTCCTTTTTATTTGTCATAAACTTGCAAATTCTGTGTGAGATTTCAGTTGATGAAGATGGTAAAACTGCTATAAAATGAAACACAATCTGATACTCATATATGATCTAATCCTTTCATTCTACGGTAATGAAATCATCCTAGATATATGAATTTACTTTCTTAAAGCCCCACTGGAGTTGAAGATCATAATCAAGACTTACATTAAATGTAACTCTAATTCCAATTGCCTTTCAATGGTATAATTCACTCATTCATTTATTAAGTCATTCAGCCCACATTTATGGGATACCCATTCTGTCCTGTGCCCAAATTCCTTATCTCGAAAATATGTGCTGGGGCTATAAAGAAAATCAGGTCACTGAGTTTCTCGCACCCTTAGAAGAGTTAACAACAACAACAACAACAAAAGTTAAACCAGACAATTTCAAATGTTAAGCAAAAGGAAATCATTATAATTTCTGAGTTTGGATACCTGTGATAGTGGTGGGAGACATTTCAGAAATCTACTTTGAGGATCTTCGCTGCCAACAAGTATGGACATAATTTGATGGACTGTCCTCAGTGAGAAACAATGTTGTTTCTTCCAGAAGAAAAAATATTTTTGTTAAATTTCCAAACTTTCATTCATCCTATTTCTTCTTCCTATCTGGATTGAAAACGCTTTCCATAAAACTGGTTTTCAGGAGCCTACATGGCACACGCATTTTATTGCTTGGTAAGCCTGGGATCTGGTTTTGATGAAACTCACTGATATGTATGTTTTATTGGTTAGTAATCCTGGGATTGGCTTTTTATAAGCCTCACTACCTAATTTTCATGTATTGTGCTCTGACTTCTCTCCCCATTCATGTCAGATGGTGGGAAGTTTATGTTTGGATGGAAGAACGGCACACTGAGACACGCAGAACAAAGGTTTCACTGTTTGGAGTGGCTCGAGATGTAAATGTACCTGGGAAGGTTTTGAACATGCCCTTTAGTAGTAGAGATGACACTGATTAAACAATGTAAGAGAGGCTGTAAGATTGCTCAGGGGAACTGCAGCATAGAAGGGCTACTGGTTCCACCATCTAAGGTCCTTAGAACAAGTGCTTTTAGGGACATAAAAAACAGCCGATTTTGAACATTCCTAGACCAAATTTGGGACAACTTTGATATTTTATTTGAGTCTGCCAACATCTAAGGTATATTTTTTAACCAGTAGGTTCTCATCTTCTGAGATTCAGTTTAGTTTATTCTTCAAGACAATGTGATACTGTAAGCACTCTGTGAGCACCTACTGTGTATATGGTGTCTGATTATAGGGATAAAGGAGAAAAGATGTAGTTTTCACTGCCAAAAATGTCCCTGGAAGAGTACAAGGGAAGTTATTAGAGAAGAGGCAGGAGATCAAGGGGAGGGGATAGGAAAGGGGAAAGAAGGAATTGGGGGTAAAAATAACCAAAGTGTGTTAAACGCATGAACAAAAATTCCAAAATGAATCCCATTCTTCTATATAACTAACATGGACTAATAATTTTTTAATGTCCCTGGAAGATGTGCCATGACCGAGCTCAGTGTTTCTGATAAGAAGCTGCTAGTGAGGCTTTGTTGGCAGAGAAGGGATCTGTTGAACCATATGCAGAGTGGTGGCTAGGTCTGTGCCCTTTGTGTCCTCAGACTGAATCCAGCTTCTGCCTGTCCTTGCTCTGCAGCTGCTGCTTCAAGAAATTCTCTGATATGTTTATCTGGATTCAGGCTCTGAACACTGCTTAACCTTTGGCCAAGTCTGGCTGTGACAAGTTTTCAGCTGTAGTGAAATCACATTCTAAGTGGGAGAAGTGAAAAATTCTTTGGAAATTGCTATTCTTCTGGAAGAGTTGGACATAGGAGCTCAAAGTGACACTTAGGTGTGAAGTTTTGGATTTTGTCCCTTCAGTTCAAGAAAGCTATTCCTCACTGATGGACTTGAAAATTTCAGAATACCTCTCCAGTTTGGCAAATGTAGAAGAGAGAAATTATTTATCTTGATATTTAATAAGATCCAGCAAATGAATCTCATTGGACCAGTTTCAGTCACGTGATCATTCCTGAACCAATCACTGGACTCAGAGGAATAAGAGATTCTGATTGGCCAAGCCTGTGTTGGGCTCTCTGCTTTTGCATTGGGAGAGTGTGATGTGACACTCTCATGCAATGTGGAGTTATTATGGGTTACAGAGCGGTTCTGAAACTTGAAACTCAGGGCTGCTTTCCAAAGAAAGTGAAGCAAGATTGTACCAGGGCAAAAACAGTCCATATCCCACTGCCCCAAATGGTTGTTTTTGTTTATCTCCTCTCCCAGATTAAAGCTTCTTTGGACAGAAACTGCATCTGTTTCATTGTCTCCTGTTTGACCCTGGGGATTGCCTTTCACATGGCAGATGCTCAATAAATTCAGCTTTTGTACAAATATATATATATATATATATCCCAGCTGTTTTACTTTGCTTGGTGTAATTACTTTAAGAATCCCCATGTGGAAGGAAATGCTCATTTCAGCACTCTCTTCTCCAACAAATACATCTTCATGCAAAAGGCAGAGCCTTTAGAGCTTGTATAGTTCTTGGTTTTTATGGTTAACAAATAAAGTTGAAGAAAATTAATGAATGTGTCAAAATTTCTGAGGCTTTGATGACTCAGACTCACTGGGTAAATGTTTCCATTGAATGAAACAGATTTATCTTTCTATTGTTCATAACTGTGG
The DNA here is from genome assembly GCA_004027295.1 of Dolichotis patagonum. Lineage (NCBI taxonomy): Eukaryota > Metazoa > Chordata > Mammalia > Rodentia > Caviidae > Dolichotis > Dolichotis patagonum. Next base: position 24,911 of record PVJX010007482.1, read on the forward strand.
GTCATTTAATAGATGAGACAGGCTGAGCCTTCTGGGGAGACAGAATGTTCAACTAAGAAAACAGAGAAGGGTTTTCAGGAATCTGGAAAGCTTGGTATTAAATAAGTTTCTTTAAAAATAAGGTATGGCGTTCATAAAATTTTTGTTATGCAGATTTGGACTAAGTTCAGGGAAGCCAATGTCAAATGAAGGGTTTGGAGGGGGGTAAGAAGATTTCTCTCTTTAGAAGGATACCCTTTAAAAATACTGAATTAAAGAAAATCCCAACTCCATTTTGGAATAGTTCTTAACTTCATGCATTGATAAAATCATATGGGAATTACTTGTCAAAATTAGTGTGTCAAAAATACATATTTCTGAACCCTTTCTCAAGATTCTGATTTCATATATGTATGGGTGGGACACAGACCTCTGTTTTTGGAAGGCACTGTGGTAAAGCCAGGTGTAGGACTTCTGTTGTAGTTAGGACCTGGAATGTTTCCCAAAGGGTCATGCATTGAAGGCCCTGTTTGCAGACGGTGATGCTATTGGAAGATGATAAAGCTTTAGGTGATGGATCTAGTCAGAGGATGTAACTGGAGGTTATTGGAAGTGTGGCCTCTCATTCTCTCTCTTTGCTTCCTGACTGCCGCGAGGTGATCAGTTTTGCTTTAACACACAGTCATAGCCTTTGCCTCACAAGATCCCCACTATGATGTTCTGCTGTAACTTTCCACAGGCCTCAAGTGATAAGGTGTATTAGTCACTTTACCATCACTGTGACAAAATACACAACATCCACACCTTAATGGAGGAGAGATTTGTTTTGGCTCACAGTATTAGTGGGTTCAGTCCATAGTTGGCCAGCTCCAAGGCAGAAACAGTAGGGAAGAAAGGCTTGGTGTAGGAAAGCTATTCACTTCATGGTAGGCCGGAAGCAGGGAGGGGAGTGGAACCAAGGACAGCAATATATCCTTCCAGGTCACATCCCCAGTGATCCACTTTTTTCAGTCTTGTCTCACCTCCAAATAGCACATTCATCTGTGAACTCATAAATGAGTTAATCTACTGACAAGTAAGGTACTCATAATCTACCTTCCACTTTTGGAGGACATTCTCATTTTAAACCATAAGATAGGGCCAAAACCATGGACTGAAACCTTTGAAATGGCAAAATCTTTCCTCTTTTAAAGTTGATTTCCTCTGGAATTTTGCCATAGCAATAGAGCGCTGACTCACAGAGCCTCTGCATGTGACTTCCTACTCACTTGCTCTAGCAGTGAATACGAGCTAAAACTGAGGATCTGGAATTGGCCAAATCTGGGTGAGAATGCCTGCTCTGCTCCTTACTGATGGGGAAACTTTTAGTAGTGAGCTATTCAGACATTGTGGAAAAGATTAAGCCTTTGCTTTACATAGTTGTATCAAAATGAGAAGAGGACGTAGTGCATTAGGACATCAAGCAGAACAAGCCTCTAGTGCTTATTAATTACTGCTGGTGTCATCAAGGACACAATTGTTGCAGGTGAGTTTTGCTTGAGACACATTGTTTTAGAAGAAAAAATAGCAATCATGTAACAGCAGCCAATAAGGCTGTTTAGGACATGCTGGATGTAATTCTAAGTGTTTTTTCTCTACTAACCCATTTTATCCTTACCAGAATCCTAAAAGGAGGGACTATTATTATTACCATGATACAGATAAGGAAACTGACACATATAGAAGACCTTACTTTGTGGATGACTACCTCATAGGAGTCACGAGTGGCAAGAAAACACCCAGCTTGGCATGGTGATGCTTATCTATAATCCCAACACACTAGGAGGCTGAGGCAAGAAGATCATAAATTGGAGTTTAGCCCAGGCAATTTAGCTAGACACCCCATCTCAAAATTGTAAGAAAATGGGTCTGGAGATATAGCTTAGTGGTACAGCACTTGTCTAGCATGTGTTAGGCCCTGAGTTTGATGCTCAGGTCCACAAGAAAATAACAATAAAGGAAAATTATGAGCCAGAGGTGGTGGTACATGCGTGTAATCCCAGCACTCCAGAAGCTGAGCAGGATGATCTCAAATTCAAGCAAGCCTGGGAAACTCAGAGATTTGGTGAGTTCCCATCTCACAAATAAAAAATAGAAAAGTGCTGAGGAGCTCAGTGAGAAGGCATGGGTTTAATATCCGGTGCTGAAAAAAAAGCAAAAGAAAAGACCACCCAGGAGTATGCCACTTGATTTAGCAGAATTAGGTAGGAGAACAGTTCTTAGAGGTAATATTTGCAGTGTGAAATAAATACAATCCCCGTTGCCTGTGTAGGCTTGGATTTTCAGAACAGCTCTTCGCCATTCTGAAATCTTTGGGTGTGGTTTTTGAATGGACTACATTAGTCTGTGCAACCCCACCAGTGTAGCTGGTGACTCTTAAAGCAGCACTGCCTTGCGGTCTTATCACCTCAAGTGGCCAGGTGGAGGTTTTGCCTGTCTCTCAGAATTCCAGTGCAAGACACTGGTTAGAGAGGCTTGTCTTGAGATTTCCGAGCTCACCTGGCCCTGAGGCTGTGGCCAGAACTCAGTGGTGCATATCCAAGATGGTTTGAAGATCTGAGCATCCTGTGGGTCCAGTTGGTGCAGGTAGTGAAGCCTGATGGCTCTATCTGTTAAGGGGAAGCAACACATCGAATTGATAGGGAAATGCCTGGACTGCAGAGCCAGCCTGGATGCCTGTGCTGTTGCCTGTGAGAAAGGCACCTGCTTCCCAAGGAAATCAGTCTCCAGAGCCTATTTAATTGGCGGCTTGCCTTTCTTCCCAGTGTGGTGGCAGGAAGCACACTGGTCTCCATCAATTCCTATTGATACGCAGTTGGGTTTGCTGCTCTCCCCCTGCCCACACAGCAAGATCTAGAAAGCAAAGGCAAATTCCCCAAATCCAGACCCAGGGATGGTGTCTCATCTCTCCTGCTCCCATGCACATTCTCTTTCCAGGTATACTGATTGCCTTTATGTCTGAAACCCCACCCTCTCTGGTTCATTCATTTGTGCTGGAAGACCATCTTTGATCATGAATTCTTTTCTTCCATTCCTTATTAATTATAAGATATCTTTTAAATGTTAGCATCAATTGCAACCCTATTGTAACTAGACAAACAATTCAAAGACATTGCAAAAAGTCAGGGATTTCTTTCCTAATTCCAATTTTTTCTTCCACCCCTGAGAAAAACAGTGCTAATTGTCTGTTTCATGTCATACAACCACCTTTTCCATATTCATCAACACACACAATTACACACATTCATATGATTTCTTTTTTTGGCTAAATTTAGATCATATTATATACACTAACATACATATTAATTTATTTTTTTAACTTAGCACACTAGACATTTCTGCAAATAGAGATTAAATCAGCTCATACTTTTAAATAGCTGCATAATATTTCACAGCTTGGATTTACTTCATGAATTCAGTCATTATTTTACTGATGAAATTTCAGGGGCGTTAGGGTATTTGTGTATGCCTATCTGACACTTCAAACAAAACAATGTTGCTATAAGCATGCCCATATTTCTGTACCCTTACTTTCTTTTCTGTAAAACCTTAAGTTGAGATTGCTATATCAAAGGGTGTATGTGCTTTTATCACACTAACTATTGTCAGATTAATTCCTGAGGAGCTTCCAACAGGAAATTGAAATGATGGCTATTTACACACACACACACACACACACTCACGCACACACAGAGTTGATAGCGCCAGTCTTTTCTTATGCTTTTTACTCCGACAAAAACTGATATCGCACTGTTGTTTTGCTATGCACTTCTCCGAGTAATAATGTTTGTGCATCTTTTCATACATTAAATTGTATTTTGTCTTCACTAATTTCTCATAACATGCAATGATTCTTGAAAAGAGGAACGCCTTAGTGCCTTGAGGTCACAATGACTTGTGAGCTCAGAGCGAAGCCTTGTAAGATGACACCTGTGCAAAGAGGCAGGAGTAGAGGACCAGTTCTTATTTGAAAATTTGTTAGACCTTGTATTCTGTCTGTGCTGATATCTTGGTTGTGATATGGGGCTACAGTTTTGCAAGACCTTAGTCATGGAAAAAACTGAAAGAAGTGCATACAAGATATCTGTGTACTACTTTCAAATCACATATGAACCCAAAATATCTCAAAATAAAAAATTAATTTAAAAATGTATTCAGAGACAAGTCTGCCTGTATTAGTGATTTTTTTTTATCACTTTAAGAATTGTGTTTTTAACCCATTTATAGAGATTATTTAAAGTCAAACTTTTTGATTGACTTTTCTGGACACAGTCCCGTAATTTAGTTAGCTACTACATGGGAAGTTGTACAGTTCTTATACAGTAGCCACTTAGATTTTTCTTTAAAGAAATGGTGAGGTATACTTTAGAATATGGTCCATCATATGAACTAGCACTTCTTGGAGGGCCTTTGTAATAACTGCAAATTTGGACAGGTCTTTAACTTGGATTGATCTTTAATATGTTCTCAGTGTATCACAATTTAATGAAAAGTTCAATCCTGAAATAGCACTGTAGATTGTGCAGTTTAAGAACCGAGAGTATGGGGCTAAGCATGACAGCTCTCTTGGCACTGGTATTCATATGTAGAAGGACTGTTTATGCACAAGCTGATTGACAAAGTGCAAGGTTATTTCAGGTCACGCTAAACCCTGTGAAAGGAGAGATGTGATAGATTACTACAAGGGGGCGGGTTAGCACTGGATCAAATACAGAAAATTATCTGAAGAGCTAAGACCTGAAGTAATGAGCAAAAACAATGCCAAGAGGAGATCTGAGGGCAGAATACCCCTGGATGAGGGAACAGCATATGAGATGTCTTAAGATGAGAGGGAGCTTCGTGAACTCCAGGATCAAAATGGGAGATGTGACCTATATATGACTTCAAAGGGTAGGTAGGAGTCTGGTCACATAAGATCTAATTTTTTCTTTTTCTTTTTTTATTTTAAAGAGGGTAGAACAAAACAGAACAAAACAGAACAAAGCAGATCAGAAGAGAGCAATGTAAGTGACACAGGATTTCAAAGTAAGATAACAGGAGATCAACAGTGGCTACCATAATGTCTCTTGTTTTCTTCTAAATAGTTTTCTATATCTTCACACATAATGAATCCATACAAAACAAAATAGTATAAAACTGATCAAAAAAGAGTAATGAAGATATTACAGGCCTTCAAAACCAGACAATAGGGAAATCAACAATGGCTGCCATAATGTCTCTTGTTCTCTTCAAAATATCTGTCCATATCTTCATGTATGTTGAAATTAAATCATACAAAACAAATTAAAGCCACTCTAAACAAAGAATAAAAGCATTATTGTATTTCACAGTGTGATGATAGGAAATCAGTAATGGATACCGTAATGTCTCTTTTTCTTCAAAATAGCTCTTCATATCATCACGCATAATACAATTGAGTCTCGTAAATTCTTCAGGAGAAGTTGTAGGCATGTATAAGCCTCTACATGTATATCTAACCTTTCTGCATTAGAGGGAAAAACAAAATAAAATAAAACAAATTGCTAGAAATACAAGAAATATGACAAGTAAATAACAATAGCAAAGAGCCCAAAACAATGACGTTATGGGCCTTCAAAACAAGGTGTTAGGAACATAACTAAGGCTGTTATTTTACAAAGTGATCTGTAAAAGAGTTCCCCAGATCACCAGACACAAGCATGCAAAATTGATCCAATTCTATGAATATTAACTGTTTTGTTCTAGGAACTGATAGAATTTGTAGCACAATCATCTGAGCTGTCTTGTTGTGTTCATACAAATTTTGGTATTTTCTTATTTTCCCTTCCTTTTTTCCCCCTCCTTTCCTCTGATATTATTTTTCCCCTTTGAGCAGATTCTTACTCTTTCACTGTATTTATTGAGGATTTTGTAACTTACGTACACTTATCATTTCTTACACTAGGGAGATAATATGGTATTTACACACATGAGTTTGATTTATTTCACTTACGAGTATGGTCTCAAGTTGCATCCATTTATCTATAAAAGGCTCAATATGATCCTTCTTTATAGCTGAGTAGTACTTCATTATATAAAAGTACCACATCTTTTTTATCCATTCTTCAGTTGATGGGCATTTAGGTTGTTTCCAAGATCTGGCTATTACAAATTGTGCTGCTATAAACATGAGTGCACATATATCACTGTGGTATGATGTTTTCAGTTCTTCTGGGAATATGCCCAAAAGTGGAATAGCTGGTCAAATGGGACTTCCAATCCCAGCTTTTTGCAAAACTTCCAGACTGACTTCCACAGTGGTTGCATCAATTTACACTCCCACCAACAGTGCAGAAGTGTTCCTTTTTTCCCACAACCTCTTGAGCATTTGTTGTTGATAGTTTTCTTGATCCTGGCCATTCTTTCTGGAGGGAGATGGAATCTCAGTGTTGTTTTAATTTGTATTTCACTAATGACTAATGATGCTAAACATTTTGTCATGTATTTACCTGTCATTTGTATTTCTTCATCTGAGAATTGTGTATTCATATCAGATGCCCATTTTTGGAATGGGTCTTTGAATTTTGGGAATCTAATTTTTTAAAAAAATTCTTTATATGTTTTAGACAGAAATCCTTTGTCCAAGGGATAGTTGACTAAGATTTTTTCAAAATTTATGGGTTTCCTTTTCACTCTGTTGGATATTTCTTTTGACATGCAAAAACTTTTTAATAAAATGAGATACCAGTTATTGATTCTGGGAAGTACATCCCAAGTGGTTTGATTTTTGTACATGAATTCTCTACCTACCCCTATGTCTTCAATATTTCTAGCTACTTTGTCTTCCAGCAGATTTAGCATTTCTGTTTTAATATTTAAGTCTTTGATCCATTTTTGCCTTTAGTTTAGTGCATGGTGATAGGTGTGTGTCTAGTTTTAGTTTTTGACATGTGGAGAGCCAGTTTTTCCAGTACCACTTATTAAAGAGACTATCTTTATTCCAGTGAATGTATTTGGTCCCGGTTGGAGACCACTACGAAGCAGCTCTAAGCAGCATTTAAATTTTACTACTTGGCTTTCTATGTTTATCTGTGAGTCTGTCCTAGGCCTTGGCCCTTTGCTTGGAGATGGGAGCTGATTCATAGTAAGTGAACCTCTATGAATCACTGGTCCTGGCTGAAGACTGTAGTAGCCTGTGAGGCCAGAGATACCTCAAAGGGCAAGATGAGGACACAGCTGAAGACACCTTGGTTCCTCCACTAATTAAGTAAATACAGACAGCAGTTAAAGGAATTTCATTCCTGCAGTCTCAGTCCTACCATAAATGTTACCTTGAAGATAAGATGGTTCTCTTAATTTGGCATAATTTACCACCTGGAGAAGACTTTGAAGTGACTCCCAAGGTCCTGCTCATTTCCTGTCCTTTTCTCAGTTTCTCCTGTCCTTGGTACTAATAAAATTGGGCTGATCCAGAGAAGTCTTGGTCTTAGCCCTCAGCATCTCGAGCTCAACTAAAGGGTTTTGACCCTCCTGGAGCCCTATAATCATATAACTTCTTGCATTTTGTTTAAACCTCTGCTGTACACTTATTTGGGAGATCAGGGATCTAGGTTAGGACCTGATAGGTCCCTTTGTCAAAGATAAGGTGGTTGAGTGTGTTTGTGGTTGTAACTGTATATTCTAATCTATTCCATTGATCTTCAGGTCTGTTTTTGTTCCAGTACCATGCTAATATTATTACAGAAGCTTTGTAGTATAACTTTAAGTAAGGGATTGTGATGTCTCCTGCCTTGCCTTTGTTGCCTAGAATTGTCTTTGATAGTCTAGGTTTCTTCTAATTCCAGAAGAATTTTAAGAATGATTTCTTTAGATCTGTGAAGTATACTAGTGGCATTTTGATTGGAATTACATTAAAGCTGTATAACAATTTTGGAAGAATGGCCTTTTTCACAATGTTTGTTCTTCCTATCCATGAACAAGGAATGTCTTTCCATTTTCTGAGATCCTTTTCAATTTCTTTTTTCAAGGTATTATCATTTTTCCTGAATAGGTCTTTTACTTCTTTTGTTAGATTGATTCCTAAGTATTTCATTATTTTGGATGCTATTATGAAGGCTGTGGCTTCTCTTATTTCTCTCTCAGTGCATTTGTTGCTTGTGTAGAGGAATGCTATTGATTTTTGAGTGCTGACTTTGTATACAGTTACATTACTGAATTTATTTACTATATCTAGGAGTCTTTCAATGTAGTTTTGAGAGTCTTCTATGTAGAATGCCATGTCATCTGCAAATAATGGTAATTTAACTTCTTCTTTTCCTATCCTTACTCCTTTTATTTTTCTTCCTTGTCTAATTGCTCTGGCTAGTATTTCTAGCACTATATTGAATAGGAGTGGTGATAATGGACATCCTTGTCTTGTTCCTGATTTTAGAGTGCAAGCTTTCCAGTTTTTGCCATTTAATATGATGCTGGCTATTGGTTTGTCATAGATGACTTTTATCATACTGAGGTAAAGACCATATATTCTGATATTTCTATAAGGTTCGTACCATGAATGAGTGTTGGACCTTATCAAAAGCTTTTTCTGCAGCTATAGAAATGATCATGTGACTCTTATTTTTGGCTTTATTGATATGGTGGATTATATTTGTTGATTTGTGTATGTTGAACCATACTTGCATTCTTGGGATGAATCCCACTCAATCATGGTGTATAATCTTCTTGATGATTTGCTTTATTCTGTTTGCCAGTATTTTATTAAGAATTTTTGCATCTATGTTCATTAGAGAGATTGACCTGTAGTTCTATTTTTTGGTTGGGCCTTTCTCTGATTTTGGTACTAGAGTAATGTTTGCTTCCAGGAATGAGTTAAGGAGAATTTCTTCCCTTTCAATTTCATTGAAGAGTTTGAGGAGGGTCAGCATTAAATCTTCCTTGAATTTCTTATAGAATTCTGCAGTGAATTCATCAAGACCTGGGCTTTTCTTTGTTGGTAAGATTTTAATTACATTTTCAATTTCATTAATTGAAATTGGGTTATTCAGTAGATTTACATCTTCTTGATCCAGCTTTAGTAGTTCATATGTCTCTAAGAATCTGTCCATTTCTTCTGTGTTATCAAACCTATGAAAGTAGAGGTTTTTTAAATATATGTATATATATATATATTTAAAAAATTTTATTTAAAGAAAAAAAAACAAAACAGCAAAAAGGTAGAAATAATACATAATTCCAAAATAAACGGTAAGAAATCACAAGTTGATAAATTACATATTGTCCTCTTAGAAGTAGTTGTTGAAGTTAAAAAAGTAAAGCATACAAAGTGGACATTTAACAAAGAGACTGCAAACAGTTTTGTTCAACTAGACAACAAAAACTTAGTTATATGGTTATCAACCCTACATACTTAAACATACATACAGTTATATCATTTAGAGCACTTTCTTTTCCTCTCTTTTTTACAATATCAATTACACATTTTGGGTTTTATTTAGAGTAGAGGTTTTTGAAGTGGCTATTGATGATCTTCTGTATTGCCACAGGGTCTGTAGTGATTTCACCCTTTTCATTCCTTATTGCATGAATTTGAGTTTTTTCTTTCCTTTATTAAAAATAAAATTGGCTAAAGGCTTATCAATTTTATTTATTCTTCCAAAAACCCAACCCTTTGATTCATCAATTCTTTATATTTTTCTTAGTCTCTATTACATTGATTTCCACTCCGATCTTTATAATTTCTTCCCTCTTTTGGCTTTGGGCTTGACTTGCTCTTCTTTTTCTAGATGTTTGAGGTGTAGCATCAGGTTGTGTATTTGTCTTCTTTCTTTTTTCCTGATGTGGGAATTCACTGCAATATATTTTCTTCTGAGGACTGCTTTCATTGCATCCCACAGGTTCCAGTGAGTTGTATTTATATTTGCATTTGCTTTTAGATATTGCTTAATTTCTTCTTTAATTTCATTTGTGACCCACTTATTGCCTAGGAGTGTATTATTTAATTTCCATGTATTTGTGGAGCTTTGTCAGGTTCTTTTTTCATTAATTTCTAGTTTCATGACACTATGATCTGATAACATGCATGGGATAATTTCAATTCTTTTGCATTTACTTAAGCATGTTCTGTGGGCTAGTATATGGTCTATTTTAGAGAATGTCCTATGAACTGGTGAGAAGAATGTATATTCTGATGTTTTTGGGTGGAACACTGTGTACATCCACTAAGTCCATTTGTTCACAGTGTGATTCAGTTCTGTTATTTCTTTGCTGATGATTTGTCTAGTTGATCTGTCTCTTTGTGTCAATGGCATGTTAAGGTCTTCAGTTATAATAGTGTTATTGTTTATTTGATTTTTCATTTCTGTTAATATTTGTTTTGTATAACTGGATGCCCCTAATTTGGTGCATGTATATTTAAGATTGTGATCTCCAAAGGGAAAAAATAAAAGAACAAAAAAATTTTTAAAAAGATTGTTATCTCTTCCTGTTGAAGTTTTCCCCTAACTAGTATGTAGTGACCTTCTTTATCTCTTTTGTTCATTCTTGATTTGAAATTCACATTGTCTTCAAACAGAATAGCTACCCCTGCTTTTTTTAGGGGGACTCCTGTTGCATGGAGTGTTATTTTCCATCCTTTGAATTTCAGTCTATGAGTTTCCTTTTGGGTTAGATGGGTTTACTGTAGATGGCATATGGTTGGATGTTGTTTCTTGATCCATTCTGCCAGTCTGTTTCTTTTAATTAGTGAACTGAGGCCATTTACATTAATGATTATATCTGATGTACATTGGTTTATTTTGTCATGTTATCTTTCTGCTGTTGGTTCTTTCCTTTACTCCTCTGTTTAATTGTTTTTCTTGATTAGTGATTTTTTTCCCTATGTCTATCTAGAATGTCTTTCAGTTTTCTTTGCATGGTTGGTTTGGGAGTCATGAAGTTCTGCTATTCTTTGTCATGGAAGTATCTTATTTCTTCCTCAGTTATGAAGGACAGTTTTGCAGGGTACATCAAACTGAGTTGGAAGTTGTTTTCCTTTAGGATCTGAAATACTTCACTTCATGCTCTTTTTGACTTCATTGTTTGTGTTGAGAAGTGTGCTGTGATTCTGATAGGTTTTCCTTTATAGGTGATCTGTCTCTTCATTCTAACAGCTTTTAATATTCTGTTCTTATGTTGAATTTCTCGGATGTTGATTATTATATGTCTGGGTGTAGTTTTCTTTTGGTTATGGTTATTTGGAGTTATATATGCTTCACTTATCTGTATGCCAGTTTCCATGCTCATGTCTGGGATATTTTCAGCTATTACTTCTGTAAATAGCCTCTTGATATCATTTGTGTTGTCACCTTCTTTTTCATTTATACCTATCAATCTTATATTGTTTTTCATTGCATCATCTTGAAGCTGTTGAATTATTATTTCCTGATTCCTTGTTATTTTTAAAAGATCTTTCCTTTCCTGTTCACTAACTATAATCTTGTCTTTGAGGTCTGAAAGTCTATCTTCACTTTCATTGAGGCAGTTTTGCCAATTTTCAATGGAATTTTTTATTTCCTGTATATCTCTTTGAATCTGTTTCATGCATTTTGTTTGTTTCTTATATTGTTCATTCAATGTTTCCATCTTTTTGCAGTTTTCCTCTAATTTTTTTAAATCTATGTCTTCTTTAGATGTGTTCAGCATTTCTTTCATTACATTACATTTATCTTTTCTTCTTTCACATGGGACTTTATTTCTGATCTGAGTTCCTTTATAGCTTCCCAGAATTGTTTCTTTATTTCAGTCACTATCACTTCAGGAGTTTCAGGTGCATGGCTTACATTTTCTTCTATGTCCATGTCTCCGAGGTTTGCTTGGGATGGGCTTAAGTTTTGAGATTGCATTTTGCTCTTTTATTTCATCATTTTCCTGTATTCCCTTAGGGAAGCTGAAGACAAGGTCTCAGTTGTTTCTTGGGCTGAGAATATCTATTCTTATTGCAGGGAGATTCCCCAGTTGAGTGGAGGTCATTAGTTAGGCCTTAACAGGTGGCTCCCAGCTACTCAGGGTTGCTGAGCAGGGCCCAATTTGGTCCTGATAGACCTTCATGAGGGTTCTCCAGTGATGGAGGATGATGGGCAGGGCCCTAACAGTTTCTGAGTGATATGCCAAGGCTGCAAGCCTGGATAGAAATCACTGCATATTGGCTCATGAGGCAAAGTGCAGGCAGCTCTGGGCCACTTGGGGATCACTAGGTGGGACCCAACTAGGCCCAGAGGGACCTTCCCAAGGATCCTCCAGTGATGGGGATGCTGAGTGGGGCCCTACCAGGTTCCAAGTGATGTGCTGAGGCTGCACCATGTAATGGAAATCGCTGTGTGCACTTTCGGCTCACAAGACAGAGCACAGGTGGCTCTTGCACACTCGGGGCTCACTGGGCAGGGCCCAACTTGGCCTGGGAGAATCTTCCTGTATCTTCTCCAGTGGTGGGGGAGGGGCCCTACCTGGCTCCAAGCAACATACCAAGGCTGTGCACGATGCAAATTGCTGTGTGCACTTTCAGTGCACAAGACAGAGAGTAGGTTGTTTTGTACTTTGAAGGTGGATGTCTTTCAGTGATACAAGTGCACTTGTGGCATCTCTGCCAGGCAAGTGAGCAGGCTGGGGGTCAGGCTACTCATCCTAGTGATTCTGAGTTCTTTACCTTCTGTGAAATTTCCCACAGCAAGGGCGGGGAATTTAGCTCAGCAGTGTAAGTGCCTGCCTGGCAAATGTGAGGTTGTTGAAGTCATGAGTTCAATCCCTGGTAAACAAAAAATTTCCCACAGCAGCTCAAAATCTGGGGATTCCTTTAATTTCTCTTCCAGGCTCTGCCAGGGGAAAGAGTACAAGGGACCTGCTGCCAGGAAACAGATGTCTTCTTAGTCACAGGAGAGCCAGGGAAGTATTCTATGCATAAGTCCTCAGGTAAAGATGCATGGTTTGATTTGTTTTTTTCAGAGAATATGATAAGACAGCAGCATGTGGCAGTACTCCAGATAACAGGGGGTGTCTTTTAATAGAGGGGTACAGCACAGAGAACATGAGACATTTTTGGTGCATATTTTGGAAGAAGAGGACATGGTGATTTATGTGGGAAGAGAGTAAGAAAGAAGAACTGAAGATAATTTTGAAATTTCAGGTTTGAGAAACCTAAAAGAATATTGGTGCCTTTTCATGAGGAAAGAATTAAACTCTAGGCAGAGGTGTTAGGTACTTTTTCTCACTGCTGAAACAAAATACCTGATACTCAAAGTTAAAAGGACAAAGATTAATTTAGCTGACAGTTTGTAGAGGTTTCATTTTATAATTGGCTAGCTCCAAGGTAGGGTGGCTTAGGAGAGGGACCTTGCAAGGGTGAAACAATTCATGGCAGGCAAAAGGTAACAAAGCAAGCAATCAAGAGAAAAAACAAGCCTTTTTCTGTCCCTTATATTTTACCCAGGTTACTTAGGGTGAGCAGCACTCACACCCTTAATTCTAGTGCCCTTGAACCTAGCATTGCACAGAGAATCCATCCCAGTGTCACACACCCTAGATCCAGCCACCTGTGAAAAAGTCCCACCCATGACTGCATGAGGCTTTGGGGATCTCTAAACACATCATAGCATAATATATCAAATGTTCCTCATGGATCTTGTTGAATATCAGGTGGCATCCAGGTACCATGTCATCACTGACCAATATCATCATTGTGTATAAGAATCTACAGTTGGACAGGAAGTTTGAGTTAGAGCTGTAGATTTTGGCATCAACAGCACACAAATACTATTTAATGCCACAGGGGTAAGGGGAGGAAAAAAAGGAGAGGTTCTAGATTCTTTTTTTCTGAACTGACACATATCTAAATATTCCACTTATTATTCATTTAAATAATGAATAGCAATCTGTCACTTAACATACTGAAACTAGTCATTTTGATGTTTGCTTTCAAACTGTTAGACTGATGATGGATCACCACCACCAGTTAAGGGTAATTTCTTTTTCTAGTATCTGAGTTCAAAATCCTGAGAAACTCAGATCCCACATACAGACTCTCAGGGGGCCTCCTAGTTGTATCTATCAGATATTGATAAGTCAGATATCGATCACCACTTTGTTCAAAACTCACCAGCGGCTCCCCAGTTAAAATCTGAGATGCTCCCTTCCTAGGTCCAGCATCGTTTTGTCCTTTTTATCTGCTACAACTTGTATATGTCAAGATTCTCCAGGAAAAAAAGCCAAAGAAAAATTAGATGCTGATGTAGATATATGGATAGATGAGTTGTAGTTGAAAAATATGTTTGATGTTTAAATTTTTAAAAGACACATTGGGCCAGGGATATAGCTCAACAGTACAACATCTGTCTGGCAAGCACAAGGTCATGAGTTTGGGTCTCAGTATCCCCCCCCCCAAAGACATTAATCACATGGTGCCATATCCAGTGAACAAGGTGGTCAGGAGACACCATGATATCTTAACAAGCCTGCATTTCTGTGGCAGGCACTCAGCAGCAGGAGTCACTGTATTTTTGATCACCCTTGTAAAGATAGTCACAAAAGAGGACTTTCAGAACTACTGCAGAAAGTGGCAAAAATGATGAGATAAATGCTTTTGAGTGAGGTGGAGATTTTTTTATTTTCTAAAACAATAAAACAAAATTTCATAATCAAACCATAATAGAATAACAATAGTTGCTGGACTGTGCATCATTCCCTTCAAGCTAGTGACTCAGTACAAGACATAAACCAAAAGATTCTTACAAAAAAGAGGCAGATACATAAAACAAAATTCTTGTTTCCATTAATGAAGATAAAGTAGTGGTATAAAGAGAACCAATTGTGGGTGGAGTTTTTTGAGGGAGATTAATGGCAGTGTGACTCTTACTGTAATAATTGTTTAACTTAAACACTTATATGTTTGAATCACCCTTCACCAATCTGTAGATAGAGAAAGCAGACAGATGCACAGATGTGTATAGAAATTCATGTGGCATGTGGCTTGCTTGATGTGGAGGCTTAGAAATCTCACTGTCTTCCATTTGAACCTGGAGGCCCAGGAAAGCCCGTGGTGTGTTCTGACCCACACCCTAAGTCAGAGGGCAGGAGATGGATGGACAACTCCAGCAAATGCTTTTCACTGTTATGGCTCCTGGTAGGTTGGGTGATGCCCACTCACATTGGCAAGCACCTTTTTTTTTTACTGTCCAACCTCTCAAATGTGGATATCTACTGGAGATACCGACCCTCTCTGTGAACACACTCAGAGTTAATGTTTTACCAATATTTGGGTATCCCTTAGCTTAGCCAAGTTAGCATTTAAAGGGAATCATCACCAACTTCCACTTTTGTCTCTCTTTACCTCATTTATTCACCATCCTCTGTTGTCTTTGTTTCCTTGCTGTTCTTCAGTCTAACCATGCTATCTGCCTCAGGACATTTGCACTTGCCATTTCCTCTGACTAGAACAGTCTTTCCATGGATATCTGTATGACTGTTTCTCACCTTCTTAAAATATTTGCTGAAATATTGACTCCTTTTCCTAGCCATCTTTTTTTTTTTTTGAGACAGTATAGTGAAATTGGTACAGAGCTTCACAGCAGGTTACTGGGATAACAGTAATAGGTACCATAGAATATCTCGTTATCTTCACAATAGTTGTTCTTTCAATCAGGTATAGCAAAATCAAAGGAAATACAGAACATTATAGAACTTATCAAAGCAGAATATTGAATAGAGCAATACTATTAATCAGAACAAACCAAAACAGTGATAAAAATATTTGTCTTCAAAGACATGGTAGAAGGAAACCCCCCTTATTTGCTATATTGCATATGGCCAACCTCCCAAGAGATGCTCAGATCTCTGGCTCCCACTTGCTAGTGGGGAGGGGGTGATGGGATGGGATGTTTGGTTCTCAGCCCACACAGTGGTAGACTCACAGCCACTTACAAGGGCGGTGAGCTGGTTGCTTGATTTCCTAGTACCCTAAATTCCAACATGGCACAGATCTTAGGAGGCGCTGGTGGTTCTGACCCTGGGTGGCCATCCCTAGCCATCTTTAACTCCCATATCACATCTTAGTCCTTGTAGTACTTATTACCTTTATGGAGTAGACCATTTTAATTACTTTTTTATTGTCTGACTTTCACTGCTGGAGATGAGGCTTTCTACACATAGGCATTTTCTTCTGTTTTATTTAAAGATAAATTCCAAATACCTAGAGTAGATGCAGAGTTGGAAAACAATTGACTTTTGTTGAATTAATGAAAAAATATAGATATGAGGTTTTTTTTCTTATTGAACCCAAGGAGTTTAAAAATATCTGTTTAATGTAATCTTGTTTATTCTACTAGGAAATTATTTTTGCCCAGTTGTGTTCATAGACACCATTTGAGGTAAAGTCAAAAAATTTCTTGCTATCAGTTTTTCCTTGAGCCATTTCAGAAAAAGTGACTGCATCGCAGGGAAATTTTCTCATCTCCTTCTCTTCCCTCCCCTTTCCCGCCCTCCCCACCCTCCTCCCCCAACCCTCTCTTCCCCCTCTCTGAGCCTCACCCCCCTCATTGCTGCACAAGACTCATTTGACGAAATGAGATACTTGAGGCAGTATACCAGAGCTCATGAGCAGTGCCTTCCTACATCGGTGGTTTGAATAAATAATTCTTCTCCATGCCAGAGAGGCTCTTCTCCTCCGAGCACAGACAGAAGTAGTTTGGAACTTGGCTGAATTTGGAGCCAGACCTGAATTTCAAGCCCAGCCTGCAGTCCCTTCCACTCCCTTTAGTAGGGGGAATCTTTGGACAGTGCAGCTTCTCGAACAGACCAATGGCATTAATGCGCTTGAAATAATCAACATGGTGGTTTGGGCTTAGTTTCTGGTATAGAGTCACTACTCAGTTAATAGTCCTGCCACCTTTGCCACTTTCCTTTCAAAGCCAGGGTAAAATTAAGGAGATAGCAATTCTAGTTAAGGGTGAGTTGGGCCAGCTTTGTATTTGCCAAACATTTATTTTATTTGTTCAATCAGAAAAGAGTATCTTTGCCCATGAGCTTATTCCAATGTAAACACCATTTTTTCCTCTCAGGCTACAATCGAACAATTCACTCCCATCCTGAGCATATTCAGGAAAATTTTGAATGCATGTGCAGCTTACATTTATTCTAAAAAAATACCACCCTAACAGAATCAGCCTTTTGAGACACACAGGGCCCTGATTTAGTAGATAGTAATCCATACCAGCAATTTGCTTTCTACAAGTAAAATTTTCAGCCTTCTTTTAATGACCATGCTGTGGGATCTTGTGTAAATATCTTCAGCACCTGTGTCCCTGAGCTTCAAAAGGCTGAGCAGGCGAGCTACAGAGAAATTACCTGTGACTGTCAGGGCTTTGACCGTAGGAGAAGAGTTGAGGCAAATGACTTGGTTCACAATGGTGACTCAGCATCTCTAGCTGTGAAATGAAGGAATGACATAATTTTAAGAGCTGTTTCAGTTCTCTTCATCCACTAATTTATCCACCACACATTCACCAAATAAGTATTAGGAGCATGAGTAACAGTGATAGTAATAGCAACAATGGCACCAGTAGGATGAATAGATATCCCTGGTCTTCTTTGTTTTGTTTTGTTTAGTGGGGTACCTGCCATGGACCGAGCACTCTGCCAAGGACTCTGCAGCTACATGGAGATGACTCTACCTTTGCATCATTTCTGCTGGGAATGTACATGACATCATCAAAATATCTGGTGACTATTTAAATAAAAGTATCTACTACAGTGAAAGGCACATGGGCCATCCATCTCTCTTGAAAGTCTTGCTTGCTAAGGACACACTTATTCCATGGTTGTTGCTGCTTTTTGAAGCAGTTCTGGAAGTGCTCTTTCAGACTGTCTTAATGAGGTGTGATAGGAAGTACTGTGAGTGCCTCTGCTGAGCGCTCTCTCAAAAGGCAGCCTAATGAAATCACTACAGTGCGTGGTGGGTCTCATCCACCTTATTTGCTGAAATTGGCACCATATGACTCAGACTCTTTCTCAAAGTAGAAATGACCATGAAGATAAATGGTTTAAACTATTTCAGATCATCAAGGCAGTCAGGACAGTACAACTAAAGACACTTAGGAGAGAAGACTTAAGAACTGCTTCAGAAAGTAACAAGAGTGGTGGGGTAAGTGTGTTCAAAGCAAAGGGGAACGTTTTGAGGGAGATTAATGATAATGTATCTTTTACTGTAACAGTTTTTAAAATTTAGACGTTCATTATATTTTGAAATCATGCCTGATATTTACCTGGGAGTATTATTTTTTCTCATATTGGGAAGGGATAAAATGAAAAGTTCAAGACGACTGCTACTATGGGTTAATAAGTGAACTGAGAAACCAGAGGAAGAGATTCAGAATGTGACACCCAGAAGGTGATAAAGAGCAAGTCACAGCTGGTGATGTCTCCAATAATGAAAGGAGTTTCTTTTACATTAGTGAACAGTCCTTAGCATGATAGTGAAGGAACCACTGCATAATGAAGTAGGGACCATGTTATGCAACAAGAGAGATTTTATTTCCTCAAATGACCACATTCCTCTGGGAGAAATGAATGTTATTTTCAGTGAGGGTACACACTTTGCAGAGAATTATAAGGTCTGTGGCTAATGGGGAGATTGACTTAGGATCAGAGCACCCCCAAAGTCCTCTGCTTTTTGGGTTTGGTCCCTTCCTCCCTGAATGCAGCTAACGTTTAGCAATTGGGAACCTGGAGCAGACTTGCACACATCACTGGATTTCAAGGTGTGCAGGGCACCAGATGGCAGACAGACTGGGAGGGAAACATTGTCTTCTCTGCGGAGGTTGTGGCTTCCAAGTGAGTATATCAAACCCTGAGCTGCAGACTCAGCAGAGGAGTCTCAGGAAGAGGGCTGATGGTTATAGGAGACAGTGGGAGGGAGAGGAAGGGATGCATGCTATGGCACACCATCTTTCTGCAGAGGCAAGTTCTCACAGCATCCTCACCTAAAGCAACACCTTAGAGTCACAACTTCTGGGCACCTCATACCAAGCTGCTTTTTTACAGTGTAGTGACCTTTCCTTCATCACCAACTATTTGCTAAGCCTCTGCTCTGGGTCAAAGACTGAATTCAGTGCTAGGTATGGTGGTTAATAAAGTCATATATGGTTTTTGGTCTCATGCAACTAACATTTTAGTAAAGAGAAGAGAGAATAAACAAACAAATAAATGTGAGAATTATAGCTGTGAAGAATTCTAGGACAGAAGTAAAGCAAGTGATGGCTTTACATAAGGTGTTCTTGGAAGACTTATGCAAGAGGCATCCTTTGGGTTGAGATCTGACAGATGAGAAGGAGCCAACCAATGGTGGGAAGGGGGTAAGCATCAAGGCGCTGAGGGAAGAAAGCTCTTGAACTGACTGCAGAGCAGCCATTCTCAACCTGGCTGCACACTGGAATCTCCTAGGGAGCTTTAGAGCTTACTGATGCTTAGTCTCCATCCCCAGGAGCTTATGATCTCATTGGTCTGGGGTTGGGCCTGGGCATTGATGCATCTTAAAAGCTCCCAGGTTGGGTCTAAAGTGCAGATGAAGTTGAGAACCACTGCCTTGGAGGGACAGAAGAGGGCTGGAAGGTAGTGAGGCAGAAGAAAGACCCAGGGAGAAGAGAGCCAGGAGGCTGCATCTAGATTGTTCAAGAAGTTTTACTTCTATCTTACTTAATGAAATAAGTAAGGGTGTAGCAGTGTCTGTATGTGTGTATGTGTACACATGTGTGCACATGTGTGTTTACTAGGGAAGACTAGAAACCAGGAAATATTTATGCAAGGAACAGTAACATTCTTTGACTATCCTCCTGGGAGGAAGGAGGGATGCCAACTTCCTCTGAGGGACTGTCACACTGCAAGGTATGGGAACTTGGGGTCATTAAAGTCAAGACAATGCCTGAAGCTTAGATCAGTCTGAATTACCTGATTTCTCTATGCTTTATGAGTTAATGAAAAGGGGAGGGACCTGGCACTTCCTGGATATCAGGAGATCATGAGAGGATTATTAGAGGCAAAGGAATGCAAATCTATTTCCCAGATAATAGAACAACAGGGACCCTTTGATGCCATAGGAACTAAAGACTACACAGCAGGGCTCCAGGCCCCGCAGGATCTGCCTCTTGCGTGGCTTGTTAGACATACCTGGGTGAGTGTCTCCTCCCAGCCACAAGAGGCTGGTACCCATTGTCTGCACTCTGACAAGATCTGTGGGTGACTTGTGCACACTTTGGAGCTGGGAAAAGCCTCTGCTGTGGCTTGAATATGTCCTCCAAAATTCACGTGCTGGGAACTTCATCCTATTGCAACAGGGTTGAGAAGTAGTTTTAAGAGGTGATGGGGCTTAAGAGCTTTATGCTACTATCATGGACAGGAGTTATTCCTCTCAGGAGTGGGTTCCTGATAAAAGAGTGATTTCAACCCTTTCTCTCTCTTCCTCCCTCTCTCTCTCTGTCTCTCTCCTTACCACCTGCACCTAGAAGATGTTGACCCCTTAAATTTGGACTTCCTAAATTTGGATTTCCTGGTCTTCAGACTGTGGGAAATAGATTTCCCATACTTGTGAATTATCCAGCCTGTGATATTCTGTCACAGCAGCACAAAAAGGGCTGAGGCAGCCACTTTAGATTTTTTTCTGTTTCTCTGTGCCCCATCACCCTAGGTCGTGTCTCTCCTGTTGCTGAGAAGCATCCAAAAATTATTTTAATCCAAAAATTATTGTGATTCAATAGTTCTCATTGCATAAGCAGAGAGAGAGAGAGAGAGAGTGAGTGAGAGAAAGAGAGAGAGAGAGAGAGAGAGAGAGAGAGAGAGAGAGAGACATTGGACACACTCTTTTTTTGTGGTACTTGGAACTGAATGTAGGGCCTTCACATCCCAAGCCCTTTTTTATTTCTTATTTTGAGATAAGATCTGACTAAACCACTAAAACTAAGTTACTCAGACTGGGCTTTAATTTGCAGTCCTCTTACCTCAGCCTCCCAAAACTCTGTGGCATGCACCACCACACTCAGCTCCCTCAAAGGAGTCCTCCTTCTTGGTAGTACTGGTCTCTTCATGATTTGCTCTTCTCTTTCTCTTCACCTGCCTCAGGCTCCCTTCCTGACGTCACTGGGTACACACACCATGGACCAACAATTCAAATTCAGTTGTCAGTCCTCTTAGACCTTAAGTCTCTTCTGTCTCTGTGATTTCTCTCACTGGCTTTAAGCAAGTCCCCAAACTCTCTGGCTCCACAATGCTTCTGTTTTCTAAATTTTAGTTCCTTTCTTTTATTAACATGCCCTCTCTCTCCTCCCACCTTCAATGAATTAAAATGTGCCTGTTATGTCTGTAGGAACAGATGGAGGACTTTGCAAAGCCCTTGTACACACTTAATCTGGGGATCCAGGGATCCCCCAGTGATCAGATGCAGGTTTCTCCTCCCATTCTACAGATGAGAATATGGAGTATGAAGGGTCCAGGCCATTTGCTTAGGTCATCTAGGAGCAAGCAGGGACCTGAAACCGAGCAGAAACCTGTCAGCCTCTTGTGCCTGTACTCTCCATAATGAAGAAATAGCGTTCTCTGCATGAACAATTTTATTGATTTTCTCACAGGATGTGCTCATTCCCTTTTCTGAGTTTCTCCACAGCTTTTGCTAAGTGTGGCAGGATAATATTTTAAAGATATTAACCACTAGTTCTCTCTTCCAGTTTACTTCTACAAGTTGAGAGAGAGAAAAGAGAGGTGAGAGAGAGAGAGAGAGAGGAAGAGGGACAGAAGACTAGGAGACTGAGGGAAACAATGAAGGAGTGAAGGAAAGGACAAAGTGAGAGAAGGAAGGAGGGAGGGAGGAACGGTAGAAGGAAGGAAGGTAGAGTCTTAGCACTGGGCTTGGTACTTAGAGATACCCTGCTCATCTCTGGTTTCAGTGGACGTGGAAGCTTAGGGGACTCGGTCCATGTTCAGGGTCTGTGAGACCAGGGAAAGATGGTTGATGTATTGTGCCTTGCCCTGAGTTGGATAAAGCGAAGAGGACCAGTTATGAGAGAAGATGATACATATTGGAGCCAGCTTCTGGACCTTGATTTTCTCTACAACAGTCACTTTGGAAGACTGGAGCTCTTGGAAAGGTCTGGCAGTCTCTCCTGGCTGCTGGGACCAGAGACAGACTTTTCAGGATCCCACTGCTCTGTGCACAGCAGGAATGAGGAGACAGCCAGCGGCTGAGAGCGGGAATGGAGGTCTTTCTGTAGCAGCCTCCATTTTCTGACAACTGAGAGTCTGGCCAGATGATGGATGAATCGGAAGATGTTTGCCTGGTCAGGAATCTTAAGTGGTCAGTCTCCCCAGGCTCTCTGCTCAAGGTTTGATGCCTGGAACATGAGACAGACACAACTTGGAACCAAGATTAAAATTTAGCCATTAGGAAAGAACAGGAACTCAAAATCGAAATGTAGTGGAATGTGTAAGAGAATGATTCTAGTGTTTTTGCAACCAAGTTTGGGGCGAGAATGGTGTCCATCATCAGCCTTCTCCTGGGAGAGGTATTTTTCTCCAGTTTCCAGTGCAGGTGAGGATCTGATCTGGGGATCCAATCTTTAGCTCCTCCAAGACCTGTCCATGATCTAGCCTCTTTGGAAGATGACTCAGGGCGTCTCCAGAGCCTCTTCTACGTCTCAGTGCAGGAGTGGCACAGACCTCTCTGCTTCCCGGGGGAGAGCAGGGCCTCCCTCAGTGGCCCTGCATAATTGCGATGATGTGCAGGGAAATTAAAAAGGTCATTAATCACCATGGAGCCAAAGGCAGCTATCTGGGACCTATTCTTCATGATGATTAATGGCAAGCAGCTCCTCCCTACTCCCCATTCATTTTCCTGCCAGTGTTCACTCACTGTCCCCTGCTGTGTCCTCTTCGTCCCTGTCCTAGGGAGCCAGGGTTTCTAGGAACCACTGGTACAGAGCCATACCTTTTCTGGCTGTTTTGCTGTCACTAGGCCTGGATTTTGCAGCCAGATATACTCTGTGGGCCATAGTGAGACAATCTGAATATTCATGTCTCTCATACATTTGTTACTACTGTTATTACGCTGATGAGTACCATTGCTCTCCTCTGCCCTTGCAGAGCCCAATCAATAACCAAGATGGAGGATGGACCCAAAGGATCTCATTACCCTTTGCTAATAGCAATGACAACAACAAGAATGATGATGATGATGGTGACAATAAGAAAAACTGGTTAGGAAGATTGCATTGGTTAGCTTTCCCAAAATACCTAATACCCCAACTGAAAGAGGAGTCTGTGTGTTCTACAGTTTCAGAGGGCTCAGTCCATGGCTGGCTGGCTCTGTGGCAAGGACATCATGGCAGAAAGGTATGATAGAGCGAAGCTGCTTAGTTCAAGGTGGCTGGGAAGCAGAGCACAGGAGGACCAGCAGCCTCTAAAGGTCCACTCCCAGTGAGCCACCTCTTCCAACTGAGCCCCACACCCTCATCACTCACTCAGCTATGAACATGTGAGGATAAATTCACTTGTGAGTCTAGCACTCTCGTGATTCAGTCTTCTTTTCAAGACTGTCTTACTATAGTCGAGTTGACAGTTAAGACTCACTGGCACCCGGTAATTCTAGCACTCTGGGAAGCCAAGGCAGGAGGATCAAAACTTTTAGCCGAGCTTGGTGATGACTCCTTAGTGACTTAAGGTGAGCCTGCATCAAAAATATTTTTAAAAAGAAGGCTGGAGATGTAGCCCAGTGAAAAGACCTTGAGTTCAATCCCCAGCACAGAGAGAGAGAGATAGAGATAGAGAGAGAGAGGAATTTGCATAAACGTGAACAGGTCAAGTACTCCGACCCTGAGAGGTGTAATTTTTGAACCCTATTTAACAGATAAGAAAGCACATTGATAGAACTAAACAGCTTGTAAATGACAGAAAAGGGAGTGAAGTCTGTGTTGTCCTGAAAACTCGCACATCAGGGTGCGCTGGCTGGCTTTTCTCAGGAACCAGAGGAGCCTTGTCTCCCTCCCCATCATCCCTCTCCCCAGCCTCAGACAGGGCTGCCCTTGTCTGGCAGGACAGCCAAGTTCAGGTCATGCTCCAACAGTCTCCTCTTCGCCTTTTGTTTGCCAATTAGCCTCCCATGTGGCTCACTGCTGCTTAAAATAAGCAGCTTCTTCTGCCCACTGATGCTTTGAGCCCAGAGTCTTGCTCTGACCAGGCACTGATCAGGAAGCACTTGATTTTTCTGGAGATAACTATATCCTCAGGGATTCAAGTGAATTTATGAGGAGAGAACAAATTCTATAAAGTTAAAGCATGCTGAAGTACTTTTCTGTGGCAGGCAGAAGTGAGGAACATCACCCAGTTGTTTTAGTTCATTTTACGCTGCTAGTACAGAACACCCAAGACTGGGTAATTTATGAAGAACAGAGATTTATTTCCTTCAGTTCTGGAAGTTAGGGCATCCAAGATCAAGGGCCCCCAAATTAGCAAGGATCACTGTGCTGTGACACTCCAGGGTGGAAAGAAAAAGGACAAGAAGGAGTACACGAGAGAGAGAAGAGGCCAAATGCATCCTTTCAGCAGGAGCTCACTCTCGAAGTAACAGTGTTAATCCACTGGAGCAGGTGGAGTCCTAAGCACCTCTGGAAGATCTCACGTCTCGGAGACTGTTACAGTGGGCATTGAGTTCCCAGTGTGTTAATCTTGTGGGCCACATTTGAACTATTGTGCCAGTCAAAAGCAAAACAGGACTGAAAACCCGTGAGAAACCACAATGGTACCACAGTTCTTGTGTTGACTCAGTAGATGATCTTTGATAAATATCCCACTGTCACTAAGATAGTTTCTTTAGTAAGATAAGAGGATGAGAGGAGACTTTGAAAGTTTGAATGGTGGAACTCATGATGTTGGGTGTGTTGTAGTCAGGAGGTGCAAGGAGAACAACTACATACAGGGCATAGAATATGTAGTATTATTTTATGATGGTCACCCACAGTTAAATTCTAGAAAGTGCAGGAAATCTGTCCACAACACTAAAGACCTGGAAAATCCAGTCAAGGGCCTAGATCCCACAACAATGTTCTGCATGAGTCCAGCTGAAGACCTAGAGCCCATGAAAATGCCTTCTATGAGTCCAGCTGGAGGCCTAGAGCTCACAACAATGACTCATGCACGTCTGTTTTATGGATCTGCTCTGGGAAGGCCAAAAGGTCAGTGGTAGAAACCAGAAAGATTATGTCCGTGGGGTGAAGGTTCTGTGCCAGTAGATTGAGGGTTCTACCCTGGATACAAGAAGCAATGCTCAAAATAAGGACCCTGAAAAGTACCACAGCCATCCTTAGCTACAGTGGGGTCCTGTGCTCCTCCAAGCACGAGAACAGTCAAGTACATGTCAGGAAGCCAGCATGACAAGCTTCTCCTTGTGTTGACTCAATAGGTGATCTTTGATAAAGATTAAACAGCACACATCTCCCCTTTTGGAGCCAGGAAGTGATGCTCAATGTAAGGACGAGAGCTCCCCCAAAATGAGCCACAGCCACTCTCAGCAAGAAAGTCCTGAGCTCCTCTGATGATAATGGCTGAGTTCTTGTCAGGGAAGCCAGCATGACAAGCTCCTCCAGAGAACCAATGGTCCCGAACAACGGCAACTCTTAGGAGAACCCACAGTACTACACTTTTCCTCTCTACATCTCCTTTCATGCTGGCAACTTTCCTCAAGTGGGCCATCTACATTCAGTACCACGACAATTGAATTCAGCTTGTGTTAAGTTGGCCACCAGTTTTTAATCCATAGCAGATGGGGACAAAATTTTCATAAGAGCAAAGATGTTTAAGCGGAAATATATTCAGAAGAAACAACTAACACCTTGCAAGACAGAAATGGTCTAGTGTGGATCGTGCAGGGATGTTCAGGAGCCTGAACAAACGGCTGTGCAATGCTATGCAGATGAAGATATAATGACAACGTGAAAACTCCGTGACAATTAAAAGGATAGCATTTATTAAGCAGTAATGTTTACTGTAGTGCTCTAAAGTGATAATTCTGACTTCCCCATAACACTGGTGAGAACAGTAAGTAGCTGGGTGTGGTGGTGCCTATCTATAATCTCAGCATTCCGGGAGGCTGAGGGAGAGGATTGCAAGTTTGAGCCTCACCCAGGTAACTTACTGACCAGCAAGATCCTGCCTCAAAATGTAAAATAAAAAAGGGCTGGTGATGTAAGTAAATGCAAGGAGCCTGGGCTCCACCTACCATAGTGAAAAAAAAACCTGAAAAAACAAAAAACCACAGCTGCAGAGGAGTTAGGTTTTCTACGCAAAACGATGGAGGAACTGGTCAGCAAAACTGGGTATTAGCACCCTATCTTGGCTCCAGAGTCAGAGCGCACAGTGACAGGGTGAGTTAGGATCCCTTAGAGCTCTGCATCCAAGATCTGGTGGCTTAGAGGAGTCTTGGTTTCTTGCATGCACTTTCTCCATATCATAGCCTGCTGCCTCAGTTTACCTCGCTAGAACATCTGTCTACCTGGGCATCCAGGAACAGCTACGTACTTTTGTGAAGCTCAGTGAAAAACACAAAAGCAAAGACCTTTGCTTAAAAAATCATTAAACATTTTAAGATGGTGACAGCAGAACCTTGGCCAAGCTGGGGACTCTTCTGAGAGTGAGGTGCAGGATACATGCTCGCAAAGCTTGCTCTGTGCACTCCAAAACTCTTCCCTGGCATAGAATATTTTTCTGACACCTCCCCCTGCCATGTCTCTTCCCCAGAAGTGGAACTTTGTCTCCTGTACCCTCAGTCAACAACTGAGTCTCGCTCAGCAGAGTTGGATCACTTCCTCCTCTAGTGAGCCCCACACCTGTGACCTGGGCTGATTGCCACTGGCTGATCTTGGCCTTCGTTGAACGCAGAGAAAAACTGTCAAATGTCTGCTCTGCATGGGCCAATGGAATAGACCCCCCTCCCTTCTTGCCTGTGCCTTTCCCTGCTGCTTGGGGTTAAAGAGATTTGACTTTGCCTAGACAAAGCATTGGCCATTTATTCCTAACCCACCAGGAGGAAATGTTCCAGAATATGAGCAAGAGTAAAGGCCTCTTCTAATTAGCTGGCTGGTGGCTAACAAGGGATTTCACTGGGTACAGCCTTCTGATGGCTGGTGCATAATTACCATGGAAACCTTCACGCCACACTCAGCTGCTTCTCTTAGTCCATTTCCCCAGGGAACAGACTTGCCTTCGCAAAGGCAGCATCTGGGTTATTGACATTGTTTGTGAGCAAAATAAATGGACAATTAGAAGCAAGACAGGTTGGATCCTTGTTGGAGCGAAGTTTTACCTACATCCATCCTGGGATCTAATTGATGCTGTTGTCCCTGCTTGAGAGGAAATCATTGGAAAGTGATGAATTCTGGTTGGATGCATCTCCTTTTTGTGAAGTTCAAGGACAGGGAAAAACCGTTAATTAGGAGAAGATTTTTCTGCTTTGCAGAGGTGGTCACTTGGTTTGTCAGGAAGTGCAAAGACTTTTATTTCCTCCCTTATTTTTACTTATTTATTCTACCCACCAGTGAAGTGAAATATCACTATCAGTCTATAGGAAAGAGTTAAAATTTTAATCTTGTGAAATTCAGGGTCTCCTCATAAAAATGATTAAGTAAGAGCAGGGATTGGGTGAGATTTGAGAGCTGTGTCACTTAGGTTAGGCTGGCTTTTACTCTAATAACAAGTTAATCCTGAAAGTTCAGTTGGCTCAACACAATAAAAGGTCACCTAAAGGGTCATGGGAAATTCAGTTGTGGTCAGGCAGCTTTTTTATATACTGTGACTGTGCCTCCTGGAACTCATAACCTTTCAGCTGTAGCAGGTAAAGAACCATATGAGCTTAATAGCTGCAATCCCAAAAAGACACATATAGTTTCTACTTTCAGTTCACTGGTGCGGTGTCCCTAACCTAACCCCAAGTGAGGCTGTAAAATATGGGGGAAAATGTAGAATTTTGATAGCATCTTTTGTGCCTGCCGGAGGATTATTTTTATTGCATCCTTTGTATGTTCCTGAAAGGCCCATCTGTGAGACATTGTTACATGCCAGGTATTGGGATGTGGAGGAAACATGAGTGGTGCTCAAAAACAGACAGACAAACCACGAGATAAAACCATGAGGAAAGAATAGATAGCGTTAAAATCTATAAGTAAATAGAACCGATTGATCATGTCTGGGTATCTCCACATTATATTTGATAGTTATAGGGTAACTCTGGAGAGAAAAATGGCATTTAAACTGAGACTTGAATGTCAAGGAAGACCCAGCAATGATTTGGGAAGGGGAAGGGAAGAAACCAGCAGGAAATGAGTGTGGTAGGAAAGAGTGAATGTGAAAGAATATGGTGTGCAATGAAATTCAGTGTATGTGTGTGTGTGTATGATTGTGTACTGTGTTAGAAAATCAAGTATTATCAGAGGTCACAGCAAAAAGTTTTGCATCTAGCACTTATTATAGTTAATATTGCTACTGTGAGTGAGAATGATTCTTAACACTATTCCTCTCTTTTTCATGCCGGAATCAGCTAGGATAGGTACTTTATGCTGTGTAGCAAATGATCATAACTCAATGACTTGTCACCATGATAGTTTATCTGTCACTTTTACCAGAAATTTAACATGTATGTGTGTGCGTGTCTGTGTGTGTATGTTTGAGGTGGCAGTGGTGCTCAATGACCTTGGGCTGAAGGTTGTAGGGTTTCACTCTCATAGTACTTTACTCTCACTGTAGGAGAATGAGAACTCAATGAATCTTACACACTCTCTTTAAGTCTCTCTTGGAAGTGACATGAACTAGTTCTGTGCATATTTCACTTGGCAGAGCAAATCACCTGAAGGTCTCTCCTTTACAGAGGATAGAGATATGATTATGCCATGATCCCAGAAGACAGAAGGCCAGACAAAATTTGGTAAAGAACATTAATGACTAACTTGTTCTAGTTTATGACTGACTAGTTGTTTGACCGTGTGAAGCCTGGTGCTAAGGGAGATAACAAGAGCATGAATAGCACAGTTTTGCCTTCTTGGAACTCATGGAGAACATAGCTTGCCACTTAGAGCTTGGTTGTTTCAAGCCACAGATGAGGCAGAGGTAAAAGATGGTGGTGATAGAGGATTCCATGTTCAGCAAGTGGAACATCTCCCAGGCCATCACTGAAGGTGATGTCCTTAGGCCTGTGGGAAATAGGCAATGAAGGATCTCACTGAAATCTCATTGCAAGCCTTGCTCTTGTGTCATTTTCCTAAATAAAATGGTTCTCAGACCCATAGAATATGAATGGTTATTCTCACCCTAAACTAATTAAACTAGAATTTTGCTTGGTAAGACTGGAGCTTTAGTATTTTTTATGATGCTCCCAAAGTGATCCTAAGACAGTAGAGGTTGGTGACCACTGACTTTCATTGGAGATTTTAATAACAATTATGCTTCATTTCAAGAAATCATCCTGAATAACACATATAAAACCTGAGTGGAAAATATTAAGTTTAAAGACTACACATATGGTGGAATATTATGCAATCATTTAACTTTGTGTTATATGGATTTTTATAGCTTAGAGTAATATTCATTTATGTTATAGAAAAAAGTAGCATTGTAGCAGAAAATGTGTTCCCTGCCTCAAGCCAGTATACTTCAGTTTGTTAGTTGTGCAGATAATAGTTCCTGCTCTAGTTTTGGTTTCTTCTGTCTCTTCAAAACAGCTTGTTACTATGATGCACATTGTATAAACCAGTCCCTAGTAAACAAGTCCTTCTGCCTCTGTATTTCTTGCTTGCTTATCTCATATAGGCCCTAGACCACCAGAGATCAGGGCTTGATATTCTGGGAATGATCCCGATCAGTTCCTGTTGATGTAAACATATTTGCCTTCTAACCCTGGGTGTCATTTTGGTGTTTCTGCTTGCTCTTGTATCTGATGCATTATGTGGGAAGATCAATTGTTCGGAACTCTTTGGTCACTGGTCATGGCCCTCATGGATGGAGTGAGGACCTTTCTAGGTCCTGATGGGAAGGCATACCCTCAAGATTGGAGGTCTGGAGGAAGTTTCCTGGCTCCCCAGTTGAGCAGCTCACACTCCAAAGGGAGGAGCATGTAGTCTGTCTGTCTGCCTACCTACCTGCCTGATCCCAGTAACTGGAGTCCCTGGCAGGTCACCAGTTAGTCTTTTTGTCAGCCCTGCTCAGCTCAAGCAGAAGGGGGAGCCTGATCAATATTTGTTAGTCAGGACCACCCTCAAGGGGAGGGAGTTATAATGTTTAACCTCTGAGTGCTTGCTGAATGAATGTGAGTGATGGAATGGACATTTTAAGCAATAGGCTCCATCTTGGTGCTCCACCTATGCACCAAGAGTAGAATGTGCTGGCTGCAATGGCTGATTGCTCCCTCACCTGCGATTCCATGGAAATTGACATATGGCACAACAGAGGCCTCCCACCCTCCTTAGTTAAGTTGTGCCTAAATTCGCACAAGGGGCATGGCCAGGCAAGCATCTGAATGGTCTCTCTCTCTGAGGGGCATCCACACTTTGTGTGTTGTGCCATTGCTCAAGGGTACCAAACACACATATAGGAAGTCAGAGATGGGGAAAAGGTTTTATGGAGTTAAAAATGAAACCAAACTGTTCCCTGCATCTCAAAAAATTAATTAATTAATTAATTAATTTTACAAAAGAAAAGAAAAAGAGGCCCATTTTTCCTGAGAAATCTGCCTTGGCACCCTTTGCAGTTGCTGCCAATACCCATAGCTTTATTCCCTGATCCTGACTCATCTACTTCCAGCCAACTGAAGTGTTCCAGCTAGCCATTGCCTGCTTTCAGCCTCACAGCCCCCTGTACCCCTAGAGACATGCATATCCTGGTCAAGTGGCACCATTTAACACCTACCTGAGATGACTGTCAGCAATTCCTTCTGAATTCCACATTTTGACTGAGGAAAAATTAGACCATCAACTCTAACAAATGAGTTGCATCCTGTCAGGCCTGAATAGATAGAAGAGACTGAGCTCTACCAAATCGGATGGCTGAGATCCCATGGTCATTAAAAAAGTTGGGGAAAAACCTATGACTTTCCTGATAGACAATGGAACAGAACTGTTTGCCTTCAAAATTCCCTCTGTCAAAAAGCTACTATCACTGGGGGCAACTAGACTTGTCCCTCTCACCTCCTCTGCCAGGTACAAACTTGCAGCCTGAAGATACCTCCTCTGCACCAAGCCAGGCAGCCTACCTCTCACTGAAAGTGCAGGCTACCTGAACTTTCAACTTTGACCCTTTTCTGAGAGAAAGACAATGCCCACCTCACCCTGAGACATAACCACAGAAATTCTGAAGTTCTGAAAACTGTCCTCCCAGAGGTAAGAACTAAAGGTTCATTTCCAGGCCTGGCCACCAATCATGCTATGTCACCATGATCCCTCCTGCATTACTGTCAGATATTTTGGGAAACAAACGGACATCCAGTCACACATCAGTCTGATAAACTGTTAATCACTTTGGGAAAGATCTCCGTACCATCATCAACACAGTCACCACCTTGCATGCTGTGGTTCTTGACCATACTCATTTTTTAGACTCTTCTAGATTTAAAAGATGCCTTCTTCTACTTGAAAGTTGCTCCCATCAGCCTCTTCCACTGGGAAAATTCTGAGACAAATGCTAGCTCACTTAGACTCAATTGCCAAGAACATCTGTTGGAGAGTTAAGAACTCTACCACTATTTTCTGAGAAGCCCTAGATGTCACGGTCCCACAAGAGAGGCAAAAATAAGACTTTAAAACTAAAAAATGCCTATAGACTGTCAAACTGCTAAAATACACTTCTGCCAGTAAAGCCTGCTCGAGATCTTCAAGCTGCCATTGCCACCTTGGTTGCCCTCAATATATGTTGCCTCAGGCTTCTGCCACCCATAGCCTGCTGGTACACCTGTCTGGACCTAAGAATGCCTTCTTCTGCCTTCAGTTGGCTCCTTCTTCACAACTGGCCTGGACTCAACCTCCTAGAGGTCCAGAAATTTGTTTACCCTCTTGGGAGAAGCCTTCATAGCTCACCTTGCTAGTTTCCCTGAGTGACACCCAAGGTACCTGTGGAAAGATGCAAAAGCCCTGACAAACTGATCCAAACTGGTTCCAGGAAAGAAATTCCACTAATTTCTTGGAGCTGTTGCCTTCTATAGAATCTGGATCCTTGAGTTCAAAACCCCAATGATGCTTACTCAGACTGTCAGCTCATGGGAGCACACAGTAGCCTATTTGTGCAAATACTTGGATTCAGTCACTAAAGCTGCTTCTCTGCTTTGCACTCATGGTCTAGTAGCCATTGTCCTTCTGACCAAGAAAGCTGACAAGCTGGACAGTTAGGCTGAGCCCTAACTGTCCAGGTGCCACAGGCTGTGCTGGACCACACCCAGTACCGTTACTGCTTGGTACTGACTGATGAACTGTTCTAACCTCCTGACAGATGCTGAGTGCACCCTGTTTATGGATGGAAGTGGTTTTGTTAAGAATAGAGTCCAACAGGCTAGATAAACTGTGATCAACTTGCACAAAGCTATTTTGGCCAAACCTGGGCTCAAAGCAACCCAGTCCAGAGGACTAAGCCCTCTTTGGGGAGCAGATTGACTGAAACATCAACTGCAGCCAGAAAAACAATACCTTATCCTGTACTCCTGGAAGTTCTATCTTAATCAAAGACAGACCTGCTCTTGCCATATGTCATGCAAGCTCAAGCTGAAGTGTGGGCACCTGTACCCCGGAAGCCAGTTCAGGGTTCAGAGACTGTGCCTCCAGCCCCAACCTCCCATTCCCTAATTTCACTGAACAGAAGTTTATAGGGTCCTGCTATGAAAATCATCTCTAGATATGGTCTACTCTTGACATACAGTGTATAGGCCACAGGAAATATAACCCTACAGAAACAGCTTATAACTAGCTCCACGAAAGTTTAGTTAAAAGATCAGCTATACCTGTAGGCACTCTTACCCTTATGTATAACCCAGGTATATATTAACTACTTCTACAAAATTCAGAAACCTAGCCTTAGATCAAAGCGTTTACCAGGACCAGACAGCTCATTCTGAAGAGATGATGCACTCAAAACCCTGCTCTGGTCACTTTGAATGCTTACCAGTCCATGCAGTCCATGCAGGGCTGAATCCTGATGACACAGTTCACAGAATGACTCCATACCTATTCTCCTTGATTTTTGTGCCTTTTCAGGCTGCTTACTCCAGTCCTTGTGTCCCTGGCCCCTCCCATAGCTGTGGGTTTTGCTTTAAACTCTATATACAGGTCCTCTAAGAGAACAGAACAATCACTCGAACAGTTGACCAAGATTTGATGAGCATGCAGAACATATTGAGAACTCTTCTCAATCAGACGGAGACTTAGCTTAGGCCCATCTTAGGATCACTGACAACTCTAACGTTACTGCTTCTAGTTGGGCCTTGTCTCAAAAGATCTCATGTAATATGCCCAGGAAAGATTTTCTAGGGAAACTAGCAGAGGGGGTAAATGTAACAGAAAACATACCTCCCAGCCAGTATATTTCAGTTTGTTAGTTGCCCAGGTTATAAATAGTTCCTGTTCCACTCCTGGCTGTTCCTGTCTCTTAGAAATGGCTGGTCACTAGGATGCACATTGTATAAACCAATTCCCAGTTGACAAGCCCTTATGTCTCTGTACTTGCTGCTTGCTTATCTCATATAAGCTCTAAATCACTGGAGGTCAGGTCCTGATATTCTGGGAATGATCTTGACCAGTGCCTGTTGGTGTAAATAAATCTGCCTCCAAATCCTGGGTGTAATTTTGGTGTTTTTGCTTGCTGTTGCATCATAAGGCTCTGTATATTAATTATAATTAAATATTTCAAAAAATCTAAAGAAAACAATAAAGAAGAGGTCCTAAGTATTGCCCTTTTGGGGAATATGAGTAGAAAATTTTTCTAAGTGTCATATGAAAGAATGACAATGGCGTCCCCTTCCTGGAAAACCTTTTCTCATTTCCAAGCTGTTGTTTGCAGTACCTACTAACTCTACACCTGAACCTTTGGACCCAGGACTGTGCACTGCTCTCCTAGACAGAGTCCCCTGGCTTCTGCCTCAAGCAATCAGCTGGAGAGAGAGAGAGAGAGAGAGAGAGAGAGAGAGAGAGGAAGAGAGAGACATTGTTCTTTTAGCAGGCCAGAGCATCCAGAAGGTAGAGGGATGGGGAACAAGTCTAAAAGAATACTACAAAGGAGAAAACATTCCACTTGAGCTTTGAGGACCAGAGCATGGATTCCTTCCTTCCTCCCTTCCTTCCTTCCTTCCCTCCCTCCTTCCTTCACTATTCACTGACTGGTGACTACAGGGACTTAGCATGGCCCCATTTGACTTGTAGGAACACATACCTGATTAGGGACTGGTCACAGAATGTCACATAAGTACAAACAGAGTCAGACAGTAAAAGTCTTCCGAGATGCCAAAGTACTGCATGAGCTTTAGAGAGGGACAAGGAAAAGAGAAATTCCACTTGAGCCAGAAGTATCCAAGGAAGCTTGTGGTGGAGGTGGCAGTAGGCCCTGAACCTTAGAAAATGGGTGTTAATATTACTGTTATGCTGGTACTTATGCTGGTTAGGGTTGTATCAGAGGTATTTTATGACACATGCACAGCACATGTTTGTAGCACGAAATATAGAAGGCTTGGATAAGCAAAATAAAGGGAAATTATTCAAAGACTACTAATAGTTTGACACCTGTATATGTCTAATTTCTATTCCTGTCTAAAATATAGCCATATTATGGGTATTCTTCTATGACCTACATTTAATCATGTAACATAGTAATGAATTCTGTATCAATAAATACACAAATGCGTTATTATTTAAAGCAGGTAAATCATATCCTAACATATGAAGATAGCTTACTTTCTTCAATCAGCCCTTCATTGTTGGATATTTATAGTGCTTATGATTTTTGTCATTATCAACAGTGTTGTGATTAAAGTCTTTGTACATGAAGTTCTGTACATGATTGTTTCCTTAAAGGGAATTGATTATGTTTCCAACACTAAAGACTTGAGTTTTGAAATGGAAGAGGCCCTTGGTGAGAGATGCAGAGACAGCACAGGCATAGAATCAGGGGCTGCACAAGGCAGAACAGAAAAGCCAGAGTTCAAAAAGAGGAAGATGGATATCTCTGCAGGCTTGTTGTATGCCAGGCCTGATGTGAGTTTTCAGCTACCCTGCCTGTGTGTTTCATTTTCTTAAGAAATATTTGTTTGCAAGTTAAAAAAATTTAAAAGGAATCAAGAATGTAGCTCAATGCGGAGACCCTGGGTTCAATCCCCAGCACCCCTCCCCCTCCACAAAGGAGTCATTTCAAGAGAAATTTTCTGTACCCATTTTACTGGTGAGGAAACAGAGTGGTTATCTCACGTGCCCAGAATTGCACAGTCAGAGTTGAGTAAAGAAGACTCCTCGTTTGCTCTCAAGCTCAGGTTCAGGCCACTGCACTTTGAGTGAAGTAAATAACATGCAAGGTTGTTACACTGATCACTTAATAATTACAGGTTAATCTCCAGTCTGAATATCAGTACTTAGACACGTGGAAAGGGCTAAACAGTAGCTCCTCTGTCTTCAGAGGGCCAGGATGGCAGTGTGGACGCACCAGCCTTCATTCCCTCTCATCAGATGGGTGATGTCAGCACAACTTCTCACTGGGAAACATATTGTTTTGAACTTGGTAACCTGTATGCTGAGTTACCATGGTTACCAGACAGCCCTGGGGAATGATGAAGACAAAGGGTGGGCTTGAAACACAATCAAGTGCTTCCCCTCCAGCCTCAGCCTGAGCTGGTAACAGCGGGACAGACCTTCAGGTACCCCAGAAACCCCACACAGTACTGCTCCTGCACAACTGCGATGGCAAGACGTCCGCCATGTTCCGTGTAGTGTAACTACTGATGTTTATGGGGCACCAGGGCATAGCACTTTGGGTAGATTATCATATTTAATCCTCCTCAAACCTTGTGTGATAGATGCTGCGATCATTCCCATCACATTGATGAAGGGACAGACACAGAGAAACTAAAAGACTTGCTCTCAGCTAGAGCTAGCCAATGGCAGGCTGCTCCCAGCCTGCACTCTTAACCAGCTACAATCTTCTAGGCTGGTTACACAAACAGCTTCTCTCTGGGTACGTGATTGGTGTTCGGTTTCTAAAGATTCCCAAAGGGGAATCTGGCTTCTTGGAAAGGCTGTAAGAGGCATCAAGCAAGAAAAATGCAAGACATTAACACGATGCCTCTACACAAATAGTCTGGGTAGGTAAACAGAACAAAATGCCTACGTTCATATGTCTGTAAGTGTGCAAGCATATTAAAGCCATTTAAAAATCTTAGCAGCTGATGGAGAATGGCAAAGAGTTGTGTCACTGTTTGCCTCTTTCTTTCTTAATGTTATGGTCCTCCACTGGACCGAATCTGAGGGCCCATAGCACTCAGTGAGCTGGGGTGGAATGAGGTATGAGAGAGGGGCTGCAGGGAGTGGGCTGAGGATGATCCTGGGGAAGCAGTGAGCAAAGCTTTGTTTAAACAGGGGGTTTTGACTCCTCCATACTCTCTGCCCCCAGGTTGCCACATCTGATTCAGAAGTTGGGGATCTGGCTGCTTCTTTGAATCCTCTGACTTTTTAAGTATCAATCTTTCATTAAAAAAAGGTAAGCTCAGTGCAGGGAAACATTCTATGGTTAGACGCAAGTCCTGGGCTGCCAGGTGAACTTCTCTGCTCTGGGCATAGTTCACGTTTACACACTCAGCTGGGTAAGTGTTGATAGTTCTGTACCGAGCTCTGCACTCACAGTGTTGAGTCTGGCATGGCATTTACCTAACTGCACAGTGTGATTAATTAGTGCATCTTGAAACCAATTTAGCAGATGGCAACCAGCATTAAAAATAATACAAAATAGAATAGAATAGCATGGAAAATATCAAAGCCCATTGCCCGTAATAGAGATCGGTAATGATTTGAATGAAGAGCACTTGTTAGTGTTGTCTATGCTGTGTATTGGGTAAAAAAAATCTTTTGGACTGGCTAAGAGAAATTTCTTTGGGAAAAGAAGAGCACTGGATCATTCTATTCCATTGGGCACTGGAGAGGGTGGCTGTTAGTCATCTGTTACTCTGTGATTAAAATCCTGAGCTCTACTACTTACTGCTAGCTGTGTGACCTTGGGAAAATTGCTTAGGATTTCTGTGCTTCTGTCCCATCATCTGTAAAGCAGAGGAGAAGAATTAAGTGAATTAATACATGAAAAATCCTTAACAGAATGCCTGAAACACAGAGCATTCACAATGGCTGTAATTGTTATTGCTGCTCCTTTTCATGGATCCCTTCACTCTGAGACATTTCTAGGGGAGGGGTCAGAGACAGTACAGTTTCTTCTTTTCTTATGAATTGTAGACTCTTCTAAGTAAAATGATCATGCTTTTGCTTTGTGCATCTTAAGTCTTCTAGAACTGCAGGCACCAGAGTCCAGAGAAGGGACTTATTAATGCAATAGAATTTCTGTGGCTTTCTTGTGACTCTGAATGCTTTCCAGGACCTGCCTGAATTGGAGGTCACAGATCTTAGGTGATCACTGTAGAGCCACTGAGATTTCTAGTCCCACTGACACATGATGGGCGCATACAGTTCTGCCTGCTCAGTAGGCAGAATAGGAACAGACAGAGATGGAAAAAGCAAAGTGATGTCAAAGGCATGCAGGTGCCAGGAGGAAGCCTGGGGCCCAGGGAAGAGAAGTATGAGTGAAGAACACAGGAGTCCAGGTGGCTAAAAGTACAGTCTGGGGCCAGGGTCTAGAGTGTTTCATCTGGAATACAGCAAATGGAACATTTTTGGCCATTTTTTCTATAGCCTAGTTCTTTTAGTAAGGCTCATAATTCCAACATGACCAACAAAGAGTAACCAGTTATCTGATGAACTCTGCCTTCTCCTGTATTTGATTAATCAGTCTCCTCATTCCCCAATAACAGGAGAGTTTACTGAGTTACTTTTGAAAATTCAAATTCTATTTTCTGTTTAACTGGAAGGATCTGCAGGGAGACAGTTTTACACAAGGTTGTCATGAAACTACTTGGTTATCTTAATTATCTCACTTCCTCATCTGAATTAGAAAAAGAAAAGAAAAACAAAAAAATCAGAAGAGCCTTGTAGCTGGAAAACAGCAGGGGGGTGTAATGACAGTGACTACAAAGACAGCTTCCTGAGTTTGAGCACTGAGCGCTGAGCCTGCATCATCCTGCAATCGTCGTGGTCACCCTGGGGAGTATTGCTATAATTCCCATTTTGGAGATGAAGGAACTCGTCTGTAAATGTGAAATGATAACCAAAGATGCAGGGTCACTTCATAGTTCTGCCGGTCAGCTTCATGTAACTCTGCTACGATTCCCAAAAGAAATAGTGAAAGAAAGGAAATATTTTATTGTGGCTCAGAGTTTTAGGGTTCTCAGTTCATGGTCACTCGGTCCTGTTGCTGTAGGCCTGTCTTGGCACAGTCCATCGTGGAAGGAACATGTGATGGATGAAGACTTTCCACCTTGCGGTGATCAAGAAGCTGGGACAGATGCAGGCTACCTCTGCCATGGTGCAACTTTCCCCCATCAGGCCCACCACTTAAATGTCCCCTTTCCCCAAATAGAACCACTACTGGGGACCTGGACCTTCGAGGACATTTCACATCCAAACTGCAGTAATAGCAAAGGCGGGTTTTAGACACACAGCACCATGACTGCTGGGCTCTTCCTGCTGGGAGACAACACACTCTGCTTGTACTCAGCCCACCTCGCCTCATGCTCTGATTCTGTAACTTTGCACAATTTTTTCTTTTCTTTTTCAGTGTAGAGATTTAAAAAAAAATCATCAGTTCAGACTTTCCTTCATCTATGTCCTACTGTTTGACACAGATCAGATGTATGCTATCTAAGAAAGAAGAAAAATAATTAGACCTGCTGCCCACAAACCAAGGGAAGTAGGCAAGTCTGACTGAAAATAACAGGAGGCTACATCCAGGATCGATGGAAGACACTCTAATGGATTAGCCATGCACTGGTCATGTCTGCTGAGTATAGGAAGTGTAACAGTAACAGGCATATTGCAAACTTGATATGACCCCTCTTCCTGCCATGGTTCTTCTTGTCTTGTTCTTTAAACAAACAAACAAACAAACAAACAAACAAAGCAAAGGATAAAAATGTTACAGAATTTTAAAAAAGAAATAGGAAATTAATACTAGTTAATATATTATATATTGTTATCTTACAAGTTCAGATTATAAAATTTAGGCATAAAAAAAGATCAGACAATCAGTGAAAACATAACTGTCCTTTCTGATAAATAGAGATTAGTGGCATAGTTATCTGTCTTGTATATATTTACATACACATTATATATGTATACATATGTATATATGTATATATATTTTTCCTTCTTTCTTTTCTCCCGTTCCCTATCCCCTTTGTTCTTTCCTTTTGAGCACATCCATTCCCTTTCATTTTCACAATATCTATAGTACATTTTGGATCTTATTTACTCTCTCAGTTCTTTATACTAGGGAGACGATTATGTTATTCACACACGAGAGTCTAATGTATTTCACTTATGGGTATGCTCTCTAGTTGCATCCATTTACCTATAAAACTCTTAAGTTTACCCTTCTTTATAGCTGAGTAATACTCTATTGTACCACTTCTTTTCTATCCATTCCGCAGTTGATGGGCATTTGGGTTGTTTCCAAGATGTGTCTATTACAAATTATGCAGCTATAAACACGGGTGCACATAAATCTCTGCAGAATGATGTTTTCAATTCTTCTGGGAAAAAACACAGAAGGGGAATAGCTAGGTAGAATGGAACCTTTCTAAGTTTTTGAGGATTCTCCACACTGATTTCCACAGTGGTTGTACCAATCTACACTCCCACAAACAATGGAGAAGGGTTTCTTTATTTCCCACAGCCCCATCAACATTTGTTATTGGTTAATTTCTTGATGTTAGCCATTCTTTCTGGAGTGTGATGTTGAATATTTTTTCATATATTTATTTGTCATTTGTATTTCTTCATCTGAGAAGATGAAGTATTCATCTGTGTATTCATCTCAGATGCCCATTTTTGGATTGGGTCTTTAAATCTGGCAAGCCTTATTTTTTCAATTGTTTTTATGTTCTGGATAGAAATCCTTTGTCTGAGAGAGAGTTGGCTAAAACTTTTTCTCATTCTGTGGGTTTCTTTTTCACTCTGTTGGTGATTTCTTTTGATGTGCAAAAATTGTTTAATAAGATGCAATCTTATTGACTTTTTGACATATTTCCCATTCAGTTTGTGTTTTGTCCATGAACTCTTTGCCTGCCCTTATGTCTTCAAGATTTCTACCTACTTTGTCTTCTAGGAGATTTACAGTGTCTGTTTTAATATTTAGATATGTGATCCATTTTGACTTTAGTGCATGGTGATAGACATGAG
This sequence comes from Dolichotis patagonum, assembly GCA_004027295.1. Lineage (NCBI taxonomy): Eukaryota > Metazoa > Chordata > Mammalia > Rodentia > Caviidae > Dolichotis > Dolichotis patagonum. Next base: position 65,446 of record PVJX010007482.1, read on the forward strand.
TCTAGTTTTAGTCTTCGACATGTGGAAAGTCAATTTATCCAGCACCATTTATTAAAGAGTCTATCCTTTCTTCTAGTGAACATAACATATTTGGTAACTTTGTCAAAGATAAGGTGCCTGGGTGTCTCTGTAGTTGTGTCTGCATCTTCTAATCTGTTCCATAGGTCTGTGGGTTTTTTTTTTTTTTGCTAGTACCATGCTGATTTTATCACAGTAGTCTTGCAGTATAATTTCAAGTCTGCGATTGTGATGCCCCCTGCTTTGCCTTTGTTTCCCAGGATTGCCTTTGCTATTATAGGTATTTTCCATTTCCAAATGAATTTCAGGAATATTTTCTGTAGATCTGTAAAGTATGTTATTGGTATTTTGATCAGGATTGCATTAAGTCTGTATAACAGTTTTGGGAATGTGACCATTGTCTCTATGTTGGTTCTTCCTATCCAGGAGCAAGGGAGACCGTTCCATTTTCTGATATGCTCTTCAATTTCCTTTTTCATAGTACTAAGATTTTCAAAATATAGATCTTTTACATCCTTTGTTGGACTGATTCCTAAGTGTTTGATTTTTTGGATGCTATTGTGAAAAGTGTCATTTTCATAATTTCTCTCTCAGTGAGTTTGTTGTTTGTGTACAAGAATACTATTGATTTTTGAGTGTTGACTTTGTATCCAACTATGCTGCTGAATTTTCTTATTAACTCTAGTAGTTTTTTGGTAGAATTTTTGGGGTCTTCTATCCTCTTCTCTTGTCATAATCATCACAAATCTATAGTATTTCCAAAGGACGGACAAGCAGAGCATGGTGGCACATGCTTGTAATCCCAACGCTCAGGGCTGAGGCAGGAGGATCATTGTGAGTTCAAGGCTAGCTTGGGCCACTTAGGGAGTTCAAGGACAGCCTGAATTGCACAGTGAGACCCTGTCTCAAAAAAAAAAGCACAAATACCTAGATATATTATTAAAGCTTTACCTTCAGAGCTAAGTTTATGGTTTAGAGCTAATATCAAATTTGGTGCATTCTATTATTGCTGGTTATTGTTCACATTATAATGCTTAATCTCTCATCTTGTCTGTCTAGCCTTTGTAAAGCCTATTGTCCCAAAAGGATAATGTTAACATGGTGCTTTAGATGATTATTGATGTCTATAGGCCTAATAAAATAGAATTTGACACTGAATTTCCAGTGAATTTTCCCTGCAAGTTTTATTGTTTTCTTTCTGGCTTCTTTGTTGATCAACTGTAGTCTGGGTCCCTAGCATTGGCTCATGTGCTTTCCCTCAAATATGAGACTAAACCAACAACTGGAGTAAGTCCATCCCACCATTAAAGATAGTAAAGCCCTAACTCTGAGATGTTTGATCAGCATTGCTTTCAAAGAAAGATCTTTGTTGAAAGGAGGAAATGTGGAAGCTGAACACACAAATAAAAGCATTCTTGCCATACCTATCCAAAATAGAGCCAGGAGACCCTGAGGAGCAGATGCTCAGCTCACAGATGATTATTTTGGGAAACATCTTGGTAGGTCAATTTAGACAAATGGCTTGTCTTACCTTTAGGGATATATAGCTTCTTCTTAGCAATCAACAACTGGACTACCAACTATGGCCTGGAAACTAGCTTTATATAGTAACTGCTGCTGCGAATCAGAGCTTGCCAGCAACCTCAGGCACTGAAAGTGTCAATGAACTTTCTTTCATAAAAATTTACATAGATTTCTCTCTCTTAATGAAATCTCCAGTGTTCTCTTGGTACTCTGGATTTACCAGAGGCCACCCTGGCCTAAGCACATGTGTCTGGGATTACAATTGCACCATTAACTCCCAAATAAAATTTCCTTTATTTGGGATTATTTTTATGTATTTTTTGTTTGACTTTGACACATGCACACTCTGGATATTGATAGGGTTTTGCTTATTTAGAATCTACATTCTTTTGGTGAAACAATGCAAGCACAACCACAACAAAGTAAAAAACATAAAACCAAACAAATGGAAAGCACAAATGTGCATGCGCGCGCACACACACACACACACATACACACACACACACACACACACACACACACACCTCTTGTGTGTGAAGGAACTATTCTTTTTCTATTCTACCACTGTTCTCCAGTAATAGACGCGTGACACATGGCCAGATCTGGCCATCAGAAATTAGGGCAATCCCTCTACTGTTGCAACTACTGGTTCAGGAATATGACTCAAATGAGGCCAGTGAGGCCCAGGCCTAAAGCATATCTGTCCTTCCAGTATGACTTAACTGACACACTTGGTGTCAGACCTCTCTTTGTGACCAGGGAGGAGTTCTAATCACTTAACTGTCAGAATTTAGTCTAGCTATTCTAGAATATTGCGGTTTAGAAACTCCAGTTATGTGAGCCCATGGACTTTGCTTTAGCCAGTCTGACACTAAGGACACAAGTATAACTAACACTTGCTTTGTTCCAAAAATCCTTTGGCTCTTTTCCATGCCGCGGACTGAATGTTTGTGTTCCTTCTCTAAAATCCACATGTTGAACTTCTAACATCTGAGGTAATGGTTAAGAGATGAGACTTTTGGGCGGTTTTAGGTGAGGAGGTGGAGCCCTCATAAGTAGCATTAGTAGCCCTACAAAAGGGACTCCAGAGAGCTCTCCATTGTCTTTTCATTACAGGAGGACTAAAAGAAAATGGGTAGTCTACAGCCCAGGGGAGAGTCTTCCCCCAACCCAATCATGCTGGCATCTTGGTCTCAGACTTTAAGAATCCCAAACTGAGTAATACACTTCTTTTGTTTATAAGCCAATTGGTTTATGGCACTTTGCAATAATGACTTGAAAGGACAAAGGCACCTCATAATTCCCATTTCCTTCTTCCTCTCCTGCTGTTCTCTACCATACCTGAGGTTGCATGGAATTTGTTTACAATAAATGACTTGCAATTCCTTTGGCATGCCATGCCTTTTTGTGCCACCTGTCCTGTCAATTTTCCCTCCACGATTCAGAATGACTAGCCTTACTTGTTTAACCCACTACTAGCTTCCGACCTTTTCATAGGTCATCGTCAAACATTATTCATCGAGTGAATTCTACAACCTTTAATATGGCATATATTGTGCAATATTTTCTGGCCTTGACTTTTAAAAATAAAAATGGCTAATAGCTAACATTTATTGAGCACCTACTTTGCGTCAGCCACTGTGAAATCACTTTACTTGTATTGACTCATTCAAGCAGCACAGTGCCTCTGTGACGTAGGCTGTGCTGAGCACTGTTTTATTGGAGGTGCCACTGAGGCACCAAATGGTGAGCAGCTTCCTGGTATCAAATCATGTGACCCCGTGCCTGGGTTCTTAGCATCAGGCTGTGTGGCTCACCTGGGCCGATTCTACTCCTTCCTAGCCCGCCATGGTCTGTGAGCATTCTTCCTTTTGCTTCTATTTGTGGTATTATCAAGGGTTAAGAGGATTTGCAACTTTTTCAATGAGCAGCAAAGGCCACAGAGCATACCATGATAATTGGGCTTGTTTTGTGGGGAGGAAACGCTTGTCTTGGTGTCAGGGCACCATGTAAAAAATGTGTTTTTATTCCACATAAATTAGTCTGTATTTTCACCCTGTGCTGGCGATGGTCTGGTGGATGAATGGGGCTTGGCATTCACTCTGCCCATGGAAATGACTCATTAGTATAAGAAGAGGCCCTGTCTGCATTTTCTCTTATCTCTCTGCCCTGAGCAGAGGAGAATATAAGGTCTAATTGGGAGGCAGATTGCAAAGCAATGTGCGTGGGTTTTTTCTCCCAAATACTCCTTTTCAGCCCTGTCTACATAGCAGAGGGATAATCCAGGGCAGATGTGCCTTCATTGTGCCTGAAAGCCAGAGATTTAGAAAGGTGTATTTATCAACTCTTGGAAAACTAAATTCACAGAATCTCAATAATAGAGAGTTGTTGCATTGCAGATTCTCAGAATTACAGGATCTTAGAATTTTGCATTCTTAGAACCCTGGAAATAAAAATACAGCCAGACTCCAAAACCACAACATTCTCCCACAGCATTTACATACCAGCTGGGTTAAACTTTCTCTATCAGGTGGGTTCCTGCTGCCTTCTCTCTACCAGTTCCCTATTCCCATTGTGTGGCTAATTCATGTCCTATTTCTTGTCTGAGCTCCTCTCTACACATTTACCTATTGCCTTCCTCCCTGGGTGCTTTGCAAGGTCTGGGCATACACCTAATGCAGGAATTGTGTTTAGTGTGTATTTCTTGAATAGATGGAAGAGTGAAAGATCTCAACTACTTTGGCTTTCAGGGCTGCAAGGAGCATGCTGCATATTGCTCGGTTCCTTCTCCCATGTCCTCTACAGAGTCCCTGACTTGTCTATCCTCAGAATCCGTGCAGCTAGACCCAGTCCTTCACTTCCTAGAGCAGATCCCCATCCCAGTGCAGATAGACTCACTGCCCTGAGGCTCCAGAGTATATCAAGTGACACTGCAAATCCTTTGTTGTCACCTCCCTGTCCCTGAATATAGCTCCTGGCAAAATTCAGCACAGAAAAGCATTGAGTTTACAGTCCCCAACACCTCTGCAGAAAGAATGCTTACCCAGAATGCTTACAAGAAGTTCCTTACACTGGAAAATCAGTGTTTTCAGAGTTACATTTAACAGAGTATCATTTTCTAGGTCCATGATTTTTAAAGCAAAATTTCTTTCATTTTTCATTAACTTTTTTTTTTTTTTGAGACAGGGTCTGGCTATGTAGTCCAGACGAGCTTGAACTCATGGCAGTGCTCCTGTCTCAGCTTCTCAATTACTAGAATTAGAGGTGTGTGCACCATGACCAGTTTTTTGGTGGGGTCAAACTTATGGGCACCCTACCATTGAGCCATAGTCCCAACCCCTCTTTATTTTATTTTGAGACAGGTTCTTGCTAAGTTGTCCAAGCAGAACTTGAACTTGTGATCCTTCTGCCTCAGCCTTCCAAGGAGCTAGAATTACAGGCATGTGCCACTGTGCCCCACTCAAAATTTCTTTTAAAGTATAATTAAATACAGAAAAATGCATGTGTCACAAACATGTGTCTGAGGGAATGGCACTAAATGGCAGCTCAACATAAAAATAACAATAAAAAGTGGACAATTGAAATTAGTCAACACTTTATTTTTTTTTTCACTTTTGAAGGCGTTTTATTTTGTATATAATTTTTCCTTGACAGGGTTTAATTTCAAAAGTTAGAGTACAGTCACTGCTAACAGTCCCCCCTCTTTTCTCCCTTCCTTTTCTTTCCCTCTTTCCATCCTTCCTCTTTTTCTCTTGCCTTCTCCCCTTCCCTTCCCTGCTCTCTTTCCTCCTTTCCTTTCTTTTCTGTTGTGCTGAGGAGTT